>VMKM01003840.1:0-27566 GCA_008360985.2 Macquaria ambigua | reverse complement strand
GCAACATCAGTCCAGTAAAGTTTGACAGCATGGAAGCCTGGATTAAATGAGATTAACAATTGTAGTCTTGGCCTGGATAACCACACTGGACTCACAAAGTAGGTCCAGGATTTCCCAATCCAGCCATGACTAGTATTTCACGCAAAAAGGCGGGGTTTGTAGTCAATAAGCCAATCACGTGCAACATCAGTCCAGTAAAGTTTGACAAATGCACCACGTGTGCTGTGAGTGCTGGATTAGATCCAGGTTTAACTGGTAGGGACTCTCAGTATCCTTTCGCAGAGGCAATTTCATAGTCTATGAAGTTCTTCTGAGACGTGATTATTGCTGGTTGAAAACTTAACCCAATACCCCGCCTGGATGACTTGAAATATAGTCAGCTGTGGCAATTTTGTTAGTCTCTGAAGAGACTGTACACGTTGTAATAATAAAAAATTCGGAATGAATCCATAGTGTAGCCAGTACTTGTAATGGCAATTTCTAAGGACCAAGCTGTTTCAGGCTGTCCTTAAATTGTGTGGCTAAATGAGCAACACAGAAGCCCAGTTTAAAACACGCTAACAGTTGTAATCCTGGCTAACCATATTAGTCTCACAAAGTAGGTTATCACTGAGAAGACTTGTTTGGTTAACATGAGTCAAAGATTTGACAGCATGGAAGCCTGGATTAAATGAGATTAACAATTGTAGTCTTGGCCAGGCTAACCACACTGGACTCACAAAGTAGGTCCAGGATTTCCCAATCCAGCCATGACTAGTATTTCACGCAAAAAGGCGGGGTTTGTAGTCAATAAGCCAATCACGTGCAACATCAGTCCAGTAAAGTTTGACAAATGCACCTCGTGTGCTGTGAGTGCTGGATCAGATCCAGGTTTAACTGGTAGGGACTCTCAGTATCCTTTCGCAGAGGCAATTTCATAGTCTATGAAGTTCTTCTGAGACGTGATTATTGCTGGTTGAAAACTTAACCCAATACCCCGCCTGGATGACTTGAAATATAGTCAGCTGTGTCAATTTTTGTTAGTCTCTGAAGAGACTGTACACGTTGTAATAATAAAAAATTCGGAATGAATCCATAGTGTAGCCAGTACTTGTAATGGCAATTTCTAAGGACCAAGCTGTTTCAGGCTGTCCTTAAATTGTGTGGCTAAATGAGCAACACAGAAGCCCAGTTTAAACCACGCTAACAGTTGTAATCCTGGCTAAACATATTAGTCTCACAAAGTAGGTTATCACTGAGAAGACTTGTTTGGTTAAAATGAGTCAAAGATTTGACAGCATGGAAGCCTGGATTAAATGAGATTAACAATTGTAGTCTTGGCCTGGCTAACCACACTGGACTCACAAAGTAGGTCCAGGATTTCCCAATCCAGCCATTACTAGTATTTCACGCAAAAAGGCAGGGTTTGTAGTCAATAAGCCAATCCCGTGCAACATCAGTCCAGTAAAGTTTGACAGCATGGAAGCCTGGATTAAATGAGATTAACAATTGTAGTCTTGGCCTGGCTAACCACACTGGACTCACAAAGTAGGTCCAGGATTTCCCCATCCAGCCATGACTAGTATTTCACGCAAAAAGGCGGGGTTTGTAGTCAATAAGCCAATCACGTGCAACATCAGTCCAGTAAAGTTTGACAGCATGGAAGCCTGGATTAAATGAGATTAACAAGTGTAGTCTTGGCCTGGCTAATCACACTGGACTCACAAAGTCGGTCCAGGATTTCCCAATCCAGCCATGACTAGTATTTCACGCAAAAAGGCGGGGTTTGTAGTCAATAAGCCAATCACGTGCAACATCAGTCCAGTAAAGTTTGACAAATGCACCACGTGTGCTGTGAGTGCTGGATCAGATACAGGTTTAACTGGTAGGGACTCTCAGTATCCTTTCGCAGAGGCAATTTCATAGTCTATGAAGTTCTTCTGAGACGTGATTATTGCTGGTTGAAAACTTAACCCAATACCCCGCCTGGATGACTTGAAATATAGTCAGGCAATTTTTGTTAGTCTCTGAAGAGACTGTACACGTAATAATAAAAAATTTGGAATGAATCCATAGTGTAGCCAGTACTTGTAATGGCAATTTCTAAGGACCAAGCTGTTTCAGGCTGTCCTTAAATTGTGTGGCTAAATGAGCAACACAGAAGCCCAGTTTAAACCACGCTAACAGTTGTAATCCTGGCTAACCATATTAGTCTCACAAAGTCGGTTATCACTGAGAAGACTTGTTTGGTTAACATGAGTCAAAGATTTGACAGCATGGAAGCCTGGATTAAATGAGATTAACAATTGTAGTCTTGGCCTGGCTAACCACACTGGACTCACAAAGTAGGTCCAGGATTTCCCAATCCAGCCATGACTAGTATTTCACGCAAAAGGCGGGTTTTTTAGTCAATAAGCCAATCACGTGCAACATCAGTCCAGTAAAGTTTGACAGCATGGAAGCCTGGATTAAATGAGATTAACAATTGTAGTCTTGGCCTGGCTAACCACACTGGACTCACAAAGTAGGTCCAGGATTTCCCAATCCAGCCATGACTAGTATTTCACGCAAAAGGCGGGGTTTGTAGTCAATAAGCCAATCACGTGCAACATCAGTCCAGTAAAGTTTGACAGCATGGAAGCCTGGATTAAATGAGATTAACAAGTGTAGTCTTGGCCTGGCTAACCACACTGGACTCACAAAGTCGGTCCAGGATTTCCCAATCCAGCCATGACTAGTATTTCTCGCAAAAAGGCGGGGTTTGTAGTCAATAAGCCAATCACGTGCAACATCAGTCCAGTAAAGTTTGACAAATGCACCACGTGTGCTGTGAGTGCTGGATCAGATCCAGGTTTAACTGGTAGGGACTCTCAGTATCCTTTCTCAGAGGCAATTTCATAGTCTATGAAGTTCTTCTGAGACGTGATTATTGCTGGTTGAAAACTTAACCCAATACCCCGCCTGGATGACTTGAAATATAGTCAGCTGTGGCAATTTTTGTTAGTCTCTGAAGAGACTGTACACGTTGTAATAATAAAAAATTTGGAATGGATCCATAGTGTAGCCAGTACTTGTAATGGCAATTTCTAAGGACCAAGTTGTTTCAGGCTGTCCTTAAATTGTGTGGCTAAATGAGCAACACAGAAGCCCAGTTTAAACCACGCTAACAGTTGTAATCCTGGCTAACCATATTAGTCTCACAAAGTAGGTTATCACTGAGAAGACTTGTTTGGTTAAAATGAGTCAAAGATTTGACAGCATGGAAGCCTGGATTAAATGAGATTAACAATTGTAGTCTTGGCCTGGCTAACCACACTGGACTCACAAAGTAGGTCCAGGATTTCCAAATCCAGCCATGACTAGTATTTCACGCAAAAAGGCGGGGTTTGTAGTCAATAAGCCAATCACGTGCAACATCAGTCCAGTAAAGTTTGACAGCATGGAAGCCTGGATTAAATGAGATTAACAATTGTATTCTTGGCCTGGCTAACCACACTGGACTCACAAAGTCGGTCCAGGATTTCCCAATCCAGCCATGACTAGTATTTCACGCAAAAAGGCGGGGTTTGTAGTCAATAAGCCAATCATGTGCAACATCAGTCCAGTAAAGTTTGACAGCATGGAAGCCTGGATTAAATGAGATTAACAAGTGTAGTCTTGGCCTGGCTAACCACACTGGACTCACAAAGTAGGTCCAGGATTTCCCAATCCAGCCATGACTAGTATTTCACGCAAAAAGGCGGGGTTTGTAGTCAATAAGCCAATCACGTGCAACATCAGTCCAGTAAAGTTTGACAGCATGGAAGCCTGGATTAAATGAGATTAACAATTGTAGTCTTGGCCTGGCTAACCACACTGGACTCACAAAGTAGGTCCAGGATTTCCCAATCCAGCCATGACTAGTATTTCACGCAAAAAGGCGGGGTTTGTAGTCAATAAGCCAATCACGTGCAACATCAGTCCAGTAAAGTTTGACAGCATGGAAGCCTGGATTAAATGAGATTAACAAGTGTAGTCTTGGCCTGGCTAACCACACTGGACTCACAAAGTCGGTCCAGGATTTCCCAATCCAGCCATGACTAGTATTTCACGCAAAAAGGCGGGGTTTGTAGTCAATAAGCCAATCACGTGCAACATCAGTCCAGTAAAGTTTGACAGCATGGAAGCCTGGATTAAATGAGATTAACAAGTGTAGTCTTGGCCTGGCTAACCACACTGGACTCACAAAGTCGGTCCAGGATTTCCCAATCCAGCCATGACTAGTATTTCACGCAAAAAGGCGGGGTTTGTAGTCAATAAGCCAATCACGTGCAACATCAGTCCAGTAAAGTTTGACAAATGCACCACGTGTGCTGTGAGTGCTGGATCAGATCCAGGTTTAACTGGTAGGGACGCTCAGTATCCTTTCGCAGAGGCAATTTCATAGTCTATGAAGTTCTTCTGAGACGTGATTATTGCTGGTTGAAAACTTAACCCAATACCCCGCCTGGATGACTTGAAATATAGTCAGCTGTGGCAATTTTTGTTAGTCTCTGAAGAGACTGTACACGTTGTAATAATAAAAAATTCGGAATGAATCCATAGTGTAGCCAGTACTTGTAATGGCAATTTCTAAGGACCAAGCTGTTCAAGCTGTCCTTAAATTGTGTGGCTAAATGAGCAACACAGAAGCCCAGTTTAAACCACGCTAACAGTTGTAATCCTGGCTAACCATATTAGTCTCACAAAGTAGGTTATCACTGAGAAGACTTGTTTGGTTAACATGAGTCAAAGATTTGACAGCATGGAAGCCTGGATTAAATGAGATTAACAATTGTAGTCTTGGCCTGGCTAACCACACTGGACTCACAAAGTAGGTCCAGGATTTCCCAATCCAGCCATGACTAGTATTTCACGCAAAAAGGCGGGGTTTGTAGTCAATAAGCCAATCCCGTGCAACATCAGTCCAGTAAAGTTTGACAGCATGGAAGCCTGGATTAAATGAGATTAACAATTGTAGTCTTGGCCTGGCTAACCACACTGGACTCACAAAGTAGGTCCAGGATTTCCCAATCCAGCCATGACTAGTATTTCACGCAAAAAGGCGGGGTTTGTAGTCAATAAGCCAATCACGTGCAACATCAGTCCAGTAAAGTTTGACAGCATGGAAGCCTGGATTAAATGAGATTAACAAGTGTAGTCTTGGCCTGGCTAACCACACTGGACTCACAAAGTCGGTCCAGGATTTCCCAATCCAGCCATGACTAGTATTTCACGCAAAAAGGCGGGGTTTGTAGTCAATAAGCCAATCACGTGCAACATCAGTCCAGTAAAGTTTGACAAATGCACCACGTGTGCTGTGAGTGCTGGATCAGATCCAGGTTTAACTGGTAGGGACTCTCAGTATCCTTTCGCAGAGGCAATTTCATAGTCTATGAAGTTCTTCTGAGACGTGATTATTGCTGGTTGAAAACTTAACCCAATACCCCGCCTGGATGACTTGAAATATAGTCAGCTGTGGCAATTTTTGTTAGTCTCTGAAGAGACTGTACACGTTGTAATAATAAAAAATTTGGAATGAATCCATAGTGTAGCCAGTACATGTAATGGCGATTTCTAAGGACCAAGCTGTTCAAGCTGTCCTTAAATTGTGTGGCTAAATGAGCAACACAGAAGCCCAGTTTAAACCACGCTAACAGTTGTAATCCTGGCTAACCATATTAGTCTCACAAAGTAGGTTATCACTGAGAAGACTTGTTTGGTTAACATGAGTCAAAGATTTGACAGCATGGAAGCCTGGATTAAAAGAGATTAACAATTGTAGTCTTGGCCTGGCTAACCACACTGGACTCACAAAGTAGGTCCAGGATTTCCCAATCCAGCCATGACTAGTATTTCACGCAAAAAGGCGGGGGTTGTAGTCAATAAGCCAATCACGTGCAACATCAGTCCAGTAAAGTTTGACAGCATGGAAGCCTGGATTAAATGAGATTAACAATTGTAGTCTTGGCCTGGCTAACCACACTGGACTCACAAAGTAGGTCCAGGATTTCCCAATCCAGCCATGACTAGTATTTCACGCAAAAAGGCGGGGTTTGTAGTCAATAAGCCAATCACGTGCAACATCAGTCCAGTAAAGTTTGACAGCATGGAAGCCTGGATTAAATGAGATTAACAAGTGTAGTCTTGGCCTGGCTAACCACACTGGACTCACAAAGTCGGTCCAGGATTTCCCAATCCAGCCATGACTAGTATTTCACGCAAAAAGGCGGGGTTTGTAGTCAATAAGCCAATCACGTGCAACATCAGTCCAGTAAAGTTTGACAAATGCACCACGGTGTGCTGTGAGTGCTGGATCAGATCCAGGTTTAACTGGTAGGGACTCTCAGTATCCTTTCGCAGAGGCAATTTCATAGTCTATGAAGTTCTTCTGAGACGTGATTATTGCTGGTTGAAAACTTAACCCAATACCCCGCCTGGATGACTTGAAATATAGTCAGCTGTGGCAATTTTTGTTAGTCTCTGAAGAGACTGTACACGTTGTAATAATAAAAAATTCGGAATGAATCCATAGTGTAGCCAGTACTTGTAATGGCAATTTCTAAGGACCAAGCTGTTTCAGGCTGTCCTTAAATTGTGTGGCTAAATGAGCAACACAGAAGCCCAGTTTAAACCACGCTAACAGTTGTAATCCTGGCTAACCATATTAGTCTCACAAAGTAGGTTATCACTGAGAAGACTTGTTTGGTTAACATGAGTCAAAGATTTGACAGCATGGAAGCCTGGATTAAATGAGATTAACAATTGTAGTCTTGGCCTGGCTAACCACACTGGACTCACAAAGTAGGTCCAGGATTTCCCAATCCAGCCATGACTAGTATTTCACGCAAAAAGGCGGGGTTTGTAGTCAATAAGCCAATCACGTGCAACATCAGTCCAGTAAAGTTTGACAGCATGGAAGCCTGGATTAAATGAGATTAACAATTGTAGTCTTGGCCTGGCTAACCACACTGGACTCACAAAGTAGGTCCAGGATTTCCCAATCCAGCCATGACTAGTATTTCACGCAAAAAGGCGGGGTTTGTAGTCAATAAGCCAATCACGTGCAACATCAGTCCAGTAAAGTTTGACAGCATGGAAGCCTGGATTAAATGAGATTAAAAAGTGTAGTCTTGGCCTGGCTAACCACACTGGACTCACAAAGTCGGTCCAGGATTTCCCAATCCAGCCATGACTAGTATTTCACGCAAAAAGGCGGGGTTTGTAGTCAATAAGCCAATCACGTGCAACATCAGTCCAGTAAAGTTTGACAGCATGGAAGCCTGGATTAAATGAGATTAACAATTGTAGTCTTGGCCTGGATAACCACACTGGACTCACAAAGTAGGTCCAGGATTTCCCAATCCAGCCATGACTAGTATTTCACGCAAAAAGGCGGGGTTTGTAGTCAATAAGCCAATCACGTGCAACATCAGTCCAGTAAAGTTTGACAAATGCACCACGTGTGCTGTGAGTGCTGGATTAGATCCAGGTTTAACTGGTAGGGACTCTCAGTATCCTTTCGCAGAGGCAATTTCATAGTCTATGAAGTTCTTCTGAGACGTGATTATTGCTGGTTGAAAACTTAACCCAATACCCCGCCTGGATGACTTGAAATATAGTCAGCTGTGGCAATTTTGTTAGTCTCTGAAGAGACTGTACACGTTGTAATAATAAAAAATTCGGAATGAATCCATAGTGTAGCCAGTACTTGTAATGGCAATTTCTAAGGACCAAGCTGTTTCAGGCTGTCCTTAAATTGTGTGGCTAAATGAGCAACACAGAAGCCCAGTTTAAAACACGCTAACAGTTGTAATCCTGGCTAACCATATTAGTCTCACAAAGTAGGTTATCACTGAGAAGACTTGTTTGGTTAACATGAGTCAAAGATTTGACAGCATGGAAGCCTGGATTAAATGAGATTAACAATTGTAGTCTTGGCCAGGCTAACCACACTGGACTCACAAAGTAGGTCCAGGATTTCCCAATCCAGCCATGACTAGTATTTCACGCAAAAAGGCGGGGTTTGTAGTCAATAAGCCAATCACGTGCAACATCAGTCCAGTAAAGCCAGCATGGAAGCCTGGATTAAATGAGATTAACAATTGTAGTCTTGGCCAGGCTAACCACACTGGACTCACAAAGTAGGTCCAGGATTTCCCAATCCAGCCATGACTAGTATTTCACGCAAAAAGGCGGGGTTTGTAGTCAATAAGCCAATCACGTGCAACATCAGTCCAGTAAAGTTTGACAAATGCACCTCGTGTGCTGTGAGTGCTGGATCAGATCCAGGTTTAACTGGTAGGGACTCTCAGTATCCTTTCGCAGAGGCAATTTCATAGTCTATGAAGTTCTTCTGAGACGTGATTATTGCTGGTTGAAAACTTAACCCAATACCCCGCCTGGATGACTTGAAATATAGTCAGCTGTGTCAATTTTTGTTAGTCTCTGAAGAGACTGTACACGTTGTAATAATAAAAAATTCGGAATGAATCCATAGTGTAGCCAGTACTTGTAATGGCAATTTCTAAGGACCAAGCTGTTTCAGGCTGTCCTTAAATTGTGTGGCTAAATGAGCAACACAGAAGCCCAGTTTAAACCACGCTAACAGTTGTAATCCTGGCTAAACATATTAGTCTCACAAAGTAGGTTATCACTGAGAAGACTTGTTTGGTTAAAATGAGTCAAAGATTTGACAGCATGGAAGCCTGGATTAAATGAGATTAACAATTGTAGTCTTGGCCTGGCTAACCACACTGGACTCACAAAGTAGGTCCAGGATTTCCCAATCCAGCCATTACTAGTATTTCACGCAAAAAGGCGGGTTTGTAGTCAATAAGCCAATCCCGTGCAACATCAGTCCAGTAAAGTTTGACAGCATGGAAGCCTGGATTAAATGAGATTAACAATTGTAGTCTTGGCCTGGCTAACCACACTGGACTCACAAAGTAGGTCCAGGATTTCCCAATCCAGCCATGACTAGTATTTCACGCAAAAAGGCGGGGTTTGTAGTCAATAAGCCAATCACGTGCAACATCAGTCCAGTAAAGTTTGACAGCATGGAAGCCTGGATTAAATGAGATTAACAAGTGTAGTCTTGGCCTGGCTAACCACACTGGACTCACAAAGTCGGTCCAGGATTTCCCAATCCAGCCATGACTAGTATTTCACGCAAAAAGGCGGGGTTTGTAGTCAATAAGCCAATCACGTGCAACATCAGTCCAGTAAAGTTTGACAGCATGGAAGCCTGGATTAAATGAGATTAACAAGTGTAGTCTTGGCCTGGCTAACCACACTGGACTCACAAAGTCGGTCCAGGATTTCCCAATCCAGCCATGACTAGTATTTCACGCAAAAGGCGGGGTTTGTAGTCAATAAGCCAATCACGTGCAACATCAGTCCAGTAAAGTTTGACAAATGCACCACGTGTGCTGTGAGTGCTGGATCAGATCCAGGTTTAACTGGTAGGGACTCTCAGTATCCTTTCGCAGAGGCAATTTCATAGTCTATGAAGTTCTTCTGAGACGTGATTATTGCTGGTTGAAAACTTAACCCAATACCCCGCCTGGATGACTTGAAATATAGTCAGCTGTGGCAATTTTTGTTAGTCTCTGAAGAGACTGTACACCTTGTAATAATAAAAAATTTGGAATGAATCCATAGTGTAGCCAGTACATGTAATGGTGATTTCTAAGGACCAAGCTGTTCAAGCTGTCCTTAAATTGTGTGGCTAAATGAGCAACACAGAAGCCCAGTTTAAACCACGCTAACAGTTGTAATCCTGGCTAACCATATTAGTCTCACAAAGTAGGTTATCACTGAGAAGACTTGTTTGGTTAACATGAGTCAAAGATTTGACAGCATGGAAGCCTGGATTAAATGAGATTAACAATTGTAGTCTTGGCCTGGCTAACCACACTGGACTCACAAAGTAGGTCCAGGATTTCCCAATCCAGCCATGACTAGTATTTCACGCAAAAAGGCGGGGTTTGTAGTCATTAAGCCAATCACGTGCAACATCAGTCCAGTAAAGTTTGACAGCATGGAAGCCTGGATTAAATGAGATTAACAATTGTAGTCTTGGCCTGGCTAACCACACTGGACTCACAAAGTAGGTCCAGGATTTCCCAATCCAGCCATGACTAGTATTTCACGCAAAAGGCGGGGTTTGTAGTCAATAAGCCAATCACGTGCAACATCAGTCCAGTAAAGTTTGACAGCATGGAAGCCTGGATTAAATGAGATTAACAAGTGTAGTCTTGGCCTGGCTAACCACACTGGACTCACAAAGTCGGTCCAGGATTTCCCAATCCAGCCATGACTAGTATTTCACGCAAAAAGGCGGGGTTTGTAGTCAATAAGCCAATCACGTGCAACATCAGTCCAGTAAAGTTTGACAGCATGGAAGCCTGGATTAAATGAGATTAACAAGTGTAGTCTTGGCCTGGCTAACCACACTGGACTCACAAAGTAGGTCCAGGATTTCCCAATCCAGCCATGACTAGTATTTCACGCAAAAAGGCGGGGTTTGTAGTCAATAAGCCAATCACGTGCAACATCAGTCCAGTAAAGTTTGACAGCATGGAAGCCTGGATTAAATGAGATTAACAATTGTAGTCTTGGCCTGGCTAACCACACTGGACTCACAAAGTAGGTCCAGGATTTCCCAATCCAGCCATGACTAGTATTTCACGCAAAAAGGCGGGGTTTGTAGTCAATAAGCCAATCACGTGCAACATCAGTCCAGTAAAGTTTGACAAATGCACCACGTGTGCTGTGAGTGCTGGATCAGATCCAGGTTTAACTGGTAGGGACTCTCAGTATCCTTTCGCAGAGGCAATTTCATAGTCTATGAAGTTCTTCTGAGACGTGATTATTGCTGGTTGAAAACTTAACCCAATACCCCGCCTGGATGACTTGAAATATAGTCAGCTGTGGCAATTTTTGTTAGTCTCTGAAGAGACTGTACACGTTGTAATAATAAAAAATTCGGAATGAATCCATAGTGTAGCCAGTACTTGTAATGGCAATTTCTAAGGACCAAGCTGTTTCAGGCTGTCCTTAAATTGTGTGGCTAAATGAGCAACACAGAAGCCCAGTTTAAACCACGCTAACAGTTGTAATCCTGGCTAACCATATTAGTCTCACAAAGTAGGTTATCACTGAGAAGACTTGTTTGGTTAAAATGAGTCAAAGATTTGACAGCATGGAAGCCTGGATTAAATGAGATTAACAATTGTAGTCTTGGCCTGGCTAACCACACTGGACTCACAAAGTAGGTCCAGGATTTCCCAATCCAGCCATGACTAGTATTTCACGCAAAAAGGCGGGGTTTGTAGTCAATAAGCCAATCACGTGCAACATCAGTCCAGTAAAGTTTGACAGCATGGAAGCCTGGATTAAATGAGATTAACAATTGTAGTCTTGGCCTGGCTAACCACACTGGACTCACAAAGTAGGTCCAGGATTTCCCAATCCAGCCATGACTAGTATTTCACGCAAAAAGGCGGGGTTTGTAGTCAATAAGCCAATCCCGTGCAACATCAGTCCAGTAAAGTTTGACAGCATGGAAGCCTGGATTAAAGAGATTAACAATTGTAGTCTTGGCCTGGCTAACCACACTGGACTCACAAAGTAGGTCCAGGATTTCCCAATCCAGCCATGACTAGTATTTCACGAAAAAAGGCGGGGTTTGTAGTCAATAAGCCAATCACGTGCAACATCAGTCCAGTAAAGTTTGACAGCATGGAAGCCTGGATTAAATGAGATTAACAAGTGTAGTCTTGGCCTGGCTAACCACACTGGACTCACAAAGTAGGTCCAGGATTTCCCAATCCAGCCATGACTAGTATTTCACGCAAAAAGGCGGGGTTTGTAGTCAATAAGCCAATCACGTGCAACATCAGTCCAGTAAAGTTTGACAGCATGGAAGCCTGGATTAAATGAGATTAACAAGTGTAGTCTTGGCCTGGCTAACCACACTGGACTCACAAAGTCGGTCCAGGATTTCCCAATCCAGCCATGACTAGTATTTCACGCAAAAAGGCGGGGTTTGTAGTCAATAAGCCAATCACGTGCAACATCAGTCCAGTAAAGTTTGACAAATGCACCACGTGTGCTGTGAGTGCTGGATCAGATCCAGGTTTAACTGGTAGGGACTCTCAGTATCCTTTCGCAGAGGCAATTTCATAGTCTATGAAGTTCTTCTGAGACGTGATTATTGCTGGTTGAAAACTTAACCCAATACCCCGCCTGGATGACTTGAAATATAGTCAGCTGTGGCAATTTTTGTTAGTCTCTGAAGAGACTGTACACGTTGTAATAATAAAAAATTCGGAATGAATCCATAGTGTAGCCAGTACTTGTAATGGCAATTTCTAAGGACCAAGCTGTTTCAGGCTGTCCTTAAATTGTGTGGCTAAATGAGCAACACAGAAGCCCAGTTTAAACCACGCTAACAGTTGTAATCCTGGCTAACCATATTAGTCTCACAAAGTAGGTTATCACTGAGAAGACTTGTTTGGTTAAAATGAGTCAAAGATTTTACAGCATGGAAGCCTGGATTAAATGAGATTAACAATTGTAGTCTTGGCCTGGCTAACCACACTGGACTCACAAAGTAGGTCCAGGATTTCCCAATCCAGCCATGACTAGTATTTCACGCAAAAGGCGGGGTTTGTAGTCAATAAGCCAATCACGTGCAACATCAGTCCAGTAAAGTTTGACAGCATGGAAGCCTGGATTAAATGAGATTACCAAGTGTAGTCTTGGCCTGGCTAACCACACTGGACTCACAAAGTCGGTCCAGGATTTCCCAATCCAGCCATGACTAGTATTTCACGCAAAAAGGCGGGGTTTGTAGTCAATAAGCCAATCACGTGCAACATCAGTCCAGTAAAGTTTGACAGCATGGAAGCCTGGATTAAATGAGATTAACAAGTGTAGTCTTGGCCTGGCTAACCACAGTGGACTCACAAAGTCGGTCCAGGATTTCCCAATCCAGCCATGACTAGTATTTCACGCAAAAAGGCGGGGTTTGTAGTCAATAAGCCAATCACGTGCAACATCAGTCCAGTAAAGTTTGACAAATGCACCACGTGTGCTGGATCAGATCCAGGTTTAACTGGTAGGGACTCTCAGTATCCTTTCGCAGAGGCACTTTCATAGTCTATGAAGTTCTTCTAAGACGTGATTATTGCTGGTTGAAAACTTAACCCAAGACCCAGCCTGGATGACTTGAAATATAGTCAGCTGTGGCAATTTTTGTTAGTCTCTGAAGAGACTGTACACGTTGTAATAATAAAAAATTCTTAATGAATCCATAGTGTAACCAGTACTTGTAATGGCAATTTCTAAGGACCAAGCTGTTTCAGGCTGTCCTTAAATTGTGTGGCTAAATGAGCAACACAGAAGCCCAGTTTAAACCACACTAACAGTTGTAATCCTGGCTAACCATATTAGTCTCACAAAGTAGGTTATCACTGAGAAGACTTGTTTGGTTAAAATGAGTCAAAGATTTGACAGCATGGAAGCCAGGATTAAATGAGATTAACAATTGTAGTCTTGGCCTGGCTAACCACACTGGACTCACAAAGTAGGTCCAGGATTTCCCAATCCAGCCATGACTAGTATTTCACGCAAAAAGGTGGGGTTTGTAGTCAATAAACCAATCACGTGCAACATCAGTCCAGTAAAGTTTGACAGCATGGAAGCCTGGATTAAATGAGATTAACATTTGTAGTCTTGGCCTGGCTAACCACACTGGACTCACAAAGTAGGTCCAGGATTTCCCAATCCAGCCATGACTAGTATTTCACGCAAAAAGGCGGGGTTTGTAGTCAATACACCAATCACGTGCAACATCAGTCCAGTAAAGTTTGACAGCATGGAAGCCTGGATTAAATGAGATTAACAAGTGTAGTCTTGGCCTGGCTAACCACACTGGACTCACAAAGTAGGTCCAGGATTTCCCAATCCAGCCATGACTAGTATTTCACGCATAAAGGCGGGGTTTGTAGTCAATAAGCCAATCACGTGCAACATCAGTCCAGTAAAGTTTGACAAATGCACCACGTGTGCTGTGAGTGCTGGATCAGATCCAGGTTTAACTGGTAGTGACGCTCAGTATCCTTTCGCAGAGGCAATTTCATAGTCTATGAAGTTCTTCTGAGACGTGATTATTGCTGGTTGAAAACTTAACCCAATACCCCGCCTGGATGACTTGAAATATAGTCAGCAGTGGCAATTTTTGTTAGTCTCTGAAGAGACTGTACACGTTGTAATAATAAAAAATTCGGAATGAATCCATAGTGTAGCCAGTACTTGTAATGGCAATTTCTAAGGACCAAGCTGTTTCAGGCTGTCCTTAAATTGTGTGGCTAAATAAGCAACACGGAAGCCCAGTGTAACTGGACCAAAGCAACTGCACTGAGGCAGTTTTGGTCTGCACCCGTGCGGTTACTGTGTTCACACCTGCCCAAATGAACCGCACTAACTGGGCAAACGCACCAGGGTTCGTTTTATCCGAACCAAACAGGTTAGGTGTAAGAACACTCCAAAAGTACAGGAATTTTGGGGGTGGCGATGAAGCACAGCACAACATTTCTGATTGGTCGAGTACTTGCAGCATGTTATATCAGCCACAATTTTTAAAAATCTGCAGCTGCAAACTAGATTGCTTTTTGTTCATTGTGTTTCGATAAAATGGAGTTACAGAAGAAAGCATATGACAGATGGACCAACGACGACGTCCAAGCCTTATTGAGCATAATTGAGCTTTGCTTAATTTTTGCAAGTCTTTAGACTGTGGTAGAAACGCAGACAACAATGGGTGGAAGGAAACTTTTAGTTCCTTGAAAAGTTGTTCCTGGGACTAAAAGTTCCAAGTACTTTGGGTGGAAATGTGACTCTTGTCAGCTTTACTGTGGACCTGCTAGACAGTGCTGAAATCGGGGTGGCTTGTCACACGCGTAGATAGATAGATAGATAGATAGATAGATAGACAGATAGATAGGTATGTTCTTTATTGATCCCACAGAGGGGAAATTGTTGCAGCAGGTACAGAATAACATTTGAATAAAATAAAAATAAAAATGTACCTAACCTAAAATAGAATAAACCTAAGTTAAACCTAAATTGGAATTAAATTAACATTAAATTAAGTTAAACCTAAATTGGAATTAAATTAACATGTCCCCAACCTAAATTAAATAATTAAATTAACATGTCTCTAACTTAAGTTAAACAAACGGTTAACACAAAACAACAGTTAACACAATATACAGTATACACTGCAGTATACAGTACAATAAACACTACAATTTACACTGTACAATACAATACACTATACAATACAATACGCTATATAGTACAATACGCTATACAATACAATACACTATACAATACAATGTACAAATACGCAACAATAAGACAAACACAGACACAGAAGTCTGGTGTAATGGTGGATGCAGTGTTGTCGTGTGTATTTATTGTTCCACAGGTTCAGTGAATATGAGTGCTGTTGCAACTCACAGTGAAGCATTGAACAGTCTGACTGATGAAGGCAGGAAGGACCTCCTGTAGCGCTCCTTGTGGCACCTTATGGTGATCAAGCGAGCACTGAAGGTGCTCTGCAGGTCCAGCACCATGTTGTGGAGTGGATATGCAGCATTGTCCATCATAGCCTGCAGTTTGGCCAGTGTCCTTGCTGCTGCCACCTCCTCCACGGTGCCGAGGTTCGCACCCAGCACAGAGCCAGCCTTCCTGATCAGTTTGTTCAGTCTGTTGGCCTCCCCTGCTTTAATCCCAGCACCCCAGCACACCACGGCATAGACGAGGGCACTGGCGACAACAGACTGGTAAAATATGTGCAGCAGTGAGCTGCACACATCAAAGGACCTGAGCCACCTGAGAAAGTAGAGCCTACTCTGACTCTTCTTGTACAGGGCCATGGTGTTACCAGCCCACTCCAGCCTGTTGTCAAGGTGGACCCCCAGGTATTTGTAGGATCTCCACATCCGTTCCACTGATGGAGAGGGGAGACCATTGAACCTTACTCCTCCTGAAGTCCACGACCATCTCTTTTGTCTTGGTGATGTCCAGCAGCAGGTTATTACTTCCACACCACTGTACAAAGTCCTCCACCACGCCCCTGTACTCCCCCTCCTGGCCATCCCTGATGCACCCCACAATAGCCGTGTCATCCGAGAACTTCTGCAGATAACAGGAGTCCGAGTTGTACCTGAAGTCAGAGGTGTACAGGGTGAACAGGAAGGGGGATAACATAGTCCCTTGCGGAGCTCCCGTGCTGCACTTCACCAGATCTGACACACAGTTGCGCAGCCGCACAAACTGTGGCCTACCGGTCAAGTAGTCCACCACCCAGGAGACCAGAGAGGCATCAACCTCCATTCTCCTCATCTTCTCACCCAGCAGCTGAGGCTGGTTGGTGTTGAAGGCACTGGAGAAGTCAAAAAAATGACTCTGACAGCGCTCCCAGCCACCTCCAGGTGAAAGTAGGCCCTCTGGAGCATGTAGATGACAGCGTCATCCACTCCAATAAGGGGCTGGTAGGCAAATTGCAGGGGGTCTACAATGGTGCTGACCTGGGGCCTGAGGTGTGACAGCACAAGTCTCTCCAGGGTCTTCATGACATGGGATGTTAGCACCACTGGTCTGAAGTCATTAAGACATGTAGGGTGCCCCTTCTTGGGCACCGGGACCAGGCATGATGTCTTCCACAGCACAGGGACCCTTCCAAGATGCAGGCTCATGTTGAAGAGGTGCTGTAGAAAACCACACAGCTGGGCAGCGCAGCTTCTCAGCACCCTAGAGCTCAGACCATCAGGGCCCGGGGCCTTGCCCCTGTGCAGCTTCTCCAGCTCCCTCTTCACCTGGGCAGAGGTGAAAGACAGTGGTGGTGGAAGGTTGAAGGGTGATTCCAGGTGTGGTATTGTTGGGTCCTTGACCAAGTGGGGAGGCAGAGCAGGTGTTGATTGTCCATTCATCGTGAGGGGAGGAATTGATGGGTCGTTGATTATGAGGGGAGTTGTTGATGAGTCTGTTATTGTAGAGCAAGATGGGTCATTCACTATGGGGGGATGTGTTGATTAGTCTGTTATTGTTGAGGAAGATTGAGGGGGGGAGGAGGTGACCAGATTGTGGGGAGAACTAGAAGATCCATTGTCAAACCTATTGAAGAACAGGTTTAACTCGTTGGCACGTGACAGGCTGCCCTCCAACGGTCCATCTGTAGACTGTTTGAAGCCTGTTGTGGTCTTCATGCTCTGCCACACATCCTTCACATTGTTCCTCCTTAACTGGTCCTCAATCTTTGACTTGTATGCCCTCTTTCCATTCCTGATGGCCACCTTCAGCTCCTTCTGGACCCTCTTTGTCCTGTCCCTATCACCGTCCCTGAAGGCCCTCTTCTTCTCGTTAAGCAGGACCTTCAGATCACTGGTAATCCAGGGCTTGTTGTTTGGATAACATCTCACCTGTTTTGTGGGCAAGATGTTGTCCTCACAGAACATGATGTACTCAGTGAATCACTAAGTGGAACCTTTGATATCATCACCATAGGCATCACTGATGAAACTCCAGTCTGTAGTTCCAAGACAGTCCTGCAGGGTTTCATTGGCTGCCTGTGACCATTTCTTCAGCGATCTAGTGGTCGCAGGTAGCCGCTGAACCTTTGGCTGGTAGAGGGGTGAGAGAAGCACCAGATTGTGGTCCGATCTGCCAAGTGGCGGGAGGGCAGAGGAACAGTATGCATCCTTAGTATTAGCATACAGTAAGTCCAAAGTCTTATTCCCCCTGGTTGTGCACTTGACAAATTGCTTGAAGGTGGGGAGGGATGAAGAGAGAGAGGCATGGTTGAAGTCTCCCGAGATTGCAATGAAAGCATCCGGATTCTGTGTTTGTAGCCGGGCAATCAGCGAGTGAATGACATCACATGCCGTCGTCGCGTCCGCTGACGGAGGAATGTAAACCGCCACAAAAATAACGACAGTAAACTCCCTCAGAAGATAGTAGGGACGCAGGCTAATGGCCAACATTTCGATGTCGCGGCTACAGAAACGGTCCTGCACAGTAATGTGCCCTGGGTGGCACCATTTGCTGCTGACGAGCAGCGCAAGCCCTCCACCTCTCTACATACCGCTAGCTCTTTCGTCTCTGTCGGCCCGTATCGTCTTGAAGCCCACGATGCTAGCGTTGGAATCCGGGATTTGGTTGTGCAGCCACGTCTCCGAAAAACACACACATGATACTGCACTCCCAAAAAGTTCGCTGACACCTAGCCAGAGCTTCAAGCTCCTCCATCTTATTGGCAAGTGATCTTACATTGCCCATAATAACGGAGGGGAGAGCAGGTCTAAAGCTCTTCCTCTTGACACGAAGCTTCGCCCCAACGCCCCTGCATCCACAACGTTTTCTCCGCAGCTCCACCGGTATGTTGGCTCTCTCCCCGGCGTGAAGCGTGAAGCGATGACTCGCTAGGTCTATCAGCTGTTGCCGGCTGTAAACAGTGATAGTCCTTGTTTGTGCCCGGTGCATGGTCCGAGTTATAAACTGACACTAAGGTCGCGAAAACGAAACAAATAACACACCTAGACACTAGCTAAGCATTAAACATTAAACTAAACATTAACCAGTCTAAAAAGCCATAAGGCAAAAACAAATATTCGCGTAAAACCGTGAAAAGTAAACAATCCTGGACAGAAGTTCAGGAGCTGCTGCAACGGCTGCTACCTCTTGGAGCGCCAGACTCGTAGGTTCATCCACTGCATCGGCTGCCTTGCTCTAAGTCGCCCAACTACGGTTACTAAATGTCCAATTCAGAAATTACAGTGCCACTTGCATGAATTAGGAAATGTTTGTCATATTTACTGGGCTGACTGTGTAAAACCACTGGTATGATCTTTTACTGTAAATGAGACTATGGCCACATTAAGCCCTGAGTGAAAAAATGCAGTCCTCTCTTTTAATTTAATCAAGTCAGTCCAGCGCCGCAGCGGTGGTGCCAAAATAAGGGGCCCTGGCAAAAAAAAAAAAAAAAAATCAGGCTCATCAGGCAAAACAGTTGAACCTGGCTCAACTTTGCCGCAGTTAGTTAGTTAGTTAGTTAGTTAGGTACACAAATGCAACTGTCAGACAAATACAACCACTACAACTACAACATCACCAACAATCAAAGTACTACAAAATGCAAGTGACGCACACCTCATGTCACCAGGAGTTGTTTAACAGAGCTATACTGGAAGGTATGAAGTATCTCTGGGCACGGGAAGTCCGCAAAGGCAGTACCCTGTACTTCCGTTCTGACGGTAACAGCTCATATTCACCATAGAGGTGGTGTAATACATCACTGGGGATTGCCCGCACTTTCCCTGTCACTAAGCAGCTTCATACTGTGTTGTTGTTGACCCGCAATCTTGCTAGACATATTAACAATCTTATTGAGTATGTTCTTGTTAACTACAGACAGTGCGACACGTCATAGTCAGACATGGCACTGAGGTGGCTAATCAAGTGCCTACTGTTTAACATAAACACAGCATTTGTATTGTACCTCTTGCCGGGCTTTTTTTTGGTCTGAATGCCCCGCTGACTTTTGTAAACGTGACCTGTACCACACATCAAGATTATTTAGTTATTCAGCTATCTTTGGGCTGAACTGATTTTTTTTTTTTGGTATTACCAAGCTGGCTTATTTAGATCACCATGGTCTGCTGCATGGCTGACCTGCCCCAGGGCAGATTAACTTCAGAAGGTCAGATAAGACTGGTAAAACTGAGTCATCATTCCTACAGGATTGTGCTGGATTACTGTTTGAAACTAATTTCTACTTTTTAGTGGTACTTAACTGTATTTAATTTAACTGACATTTTACCTTCTAATACTTTATAAAGTAGATTTGGATGCTGAATATTGTTTTTGGAAGTGATGGGTGGATGTGACATGAACTGTCATTTCAACATGAAAGGGCCAAAAAAGATGAGGAAATATGCTCAAAAGTGTGCTACATAAGATATGTGACAATGAAGTGTCTGTGCAACTTGGCTTGAAACATAGTAAACAAGTGCCCTGAGATAACTTTCTTATGATATGGCGCTATATAAATAAAACTGAATTGAAACCCTGTAAATAAAGCTCGCTTGCTCATCAAAGTTCCATTACATGTCATTTCAGTGTGTATGGACCCAACAGTCTAATACTGGAAAAGAGGCTGGAGATTTTTGTGAACGCTGAACATACTTGCATTGTCAGATTTTGAATATCTATCAAAGACATTATCAAGTTCAGATTTCTCATTACTCAAAAAAAAAAGTGTTTCTCTCATTTTAATCTCTACTATTCTAAAGGTATTTAGTGTCAAACATACTGAAATTTGACATAGGTGTTTTCATCACTAAGAGGCATTTGTGCTTTCATTACATATGTTGTGATATCCATCATGACTGTTATGACTGTTATGCCCCCTTTGTCCTCTTTTACCTCAGCTTTAACTCTCTGAAGACACACATCCTTTTACAAAGGTTAATTGATCTTAGTGTTAATGGTGACTTGACGTGGTGGATAGAATTTTTTCTTTCTAGCCAATCATAGAGAATTTGTGTTAGAGGATTGAGTTCAGGTGCTTTTTCATTTGGGGTCAGAAATATAACATGTTCAATGTTTTCTGGTATATTGGGTGTTTTATTCATGGGACTATCGCCACCATGGCAAAGAAATGTTTAAAGGGTGTCAAATCTCTTTATATGGAGATCTGCACTTTTCTTTCTGACAGTATTTCCTAAGATATATAGATGTATTCATACTTGTTTCAGTTTATGCATGAAAGACAGATTTAACTTTTGCACAGATGGTCGTGGTGGAGGTGTTGTTCACGAGGTGCCAGCAGGTGGCAGTGCAAGCTAATGAATTTAAATGACAAACTCCCAAAGTGCTGTTATAGTGTACCATAAAAGGACACTGAAAATGACTATATTACAGATAAAATACTTGTCATATACTTTGTTTGGAAGCATGTACTTCTTGGGAGTCATGCCCTCTCAAGCCTTTTTATGTTGTCTAACGTTTAATTTTTTTTGTATGATGCTGTGTACTGTGTGTGATTTGTGGTTCCCAACGTGTTGGCCTTCACACCCCTTCAAATGGACCAATGTCTTTACAGGTCTTGTAGTGTCTTCTAATCTCAGGCTATAGCCTTTGTGTGGTCATGAGTTGTGAACAGGTAACCCACAGAGCGAGTTTTCCTTTTCATTTGAAAGAGAGCTGGAGCACTGAAAGTATCCAGTATTTCACAAGAAAAAAGCATAGATTAGTGAAAGTAATAATAATCATCATTTTGTGTAACAGAATTATATATTTTTTTCCTTTTTATCTAACTTGGGATATGCTCATATCTGGTTTAAGTGTATTATGTTTTGGACAGTATTTCTGAGAAATGATAGCATTACGATAAGATTTGGTTTGGTCAGTTTGTCTGCAGTGATACAACATAAAGTGGCTGAAAAAATATTCTAATTTAAATGCATGGTTTCTCCAATTGGTGTCAAGATTTACAAAGAAAAGTGGACCTCATGGTCATGTATGTTGTATTGTACACATTGTAGGGAAAAGAGGCTGGAGTGTCTCCATCAAAGAATTAAGAGCAGAGACTTTAGCTGAGAATCACACATATGGATTGAATGGTTCTCTCTCTATGATGTAAATAATCAAGCTCGACATAGACTGAATCTAACTATTTGGAAGTGCAATAGAATGTTATATAATCTGTGATTAACAAAGAAGACTTATACTACACGTATATACACAAACAGTATATCATGCCATCACACTGCCATCCAAAGGGTCAGTTCTGTCAAGGACTGTTTTTCCTTCTTCCTCTCTCCATTTTCACCACTCATTAAAGAAGAGTGATGGCTTCCACAGATGCACACACACACTCACACCAGGTACAACCGTTAACCCAGACCAGAAACCTGGCAAATATGGGAGCAATTACCTAGAGGCCACAGGGATCGGCTCTTTGGTGAGGTCCTCTGAACATACATACATACTGTAGGTACACTCAAAGGGTGCAACACACTCACATACACACACAGGTACAAACATACCACTGTAGCACACATGGGCAAATATTGACACTGTCCTCATATTCATACCACTACTGCTGTACAGTACACTCACCTTTCCAAGTGTTCCTCATCCTCATCTCTATACTTACACTGAGCAGCTTCATTAAACCAGCAGCAGCTTGCTGAGAGCCTAGCATGTCCAAATAAACCAAAGTAGAATATCACAATACAACTACTAGATCAATTCTTATCAAATATAAGTACGCCCAATACCACTTGAAAATGTCAATGTTCCCTCTCTGTTAGCTCTGTTTTTGGTCTCCACCAACTCCTGAGGGAAATATCTGTCTCTTTAGCTGCTAAATGCTCCACTATGTTCACCACAGGGTTCCCACAGTCATGAAATTCCTGGAAAAGTTATGAAATTAGAAAAACTGTTTTCCAGTCCTGGAAATGGTTTGGAATTAAGAGTTAATTAAATAATTAAATTAATAGAGATTAATTAAACATTATGAATATACATTGTTTTTGATATTGTTTAAAATATGTTCATAAAAATCCCAAAGCATGTCTAACATTACACAAAATATGTTCCTTGTATTACTAATTTAAAATCTAGTGCTGTGCTGCGTGTTCGTTGAAACGTCACTAGTACCACATGATACACATTGGCGTATGCAGCTAGTGGGCGGTGGGAATGTCTGAAGTTAGCAGGTGCAAGCAGTTTGCTTATCCGCAAATGCTTGAGAAGTACATGCTTAATATTGTTTGGCTTTTGCACAACAGCTATAATACATGGCTCAAGAGAGAGTCAGACCCTAGTCTGCGCCCTATGATCACTATATATCTATTTTAAACTACCTAAATGAAGTCGTGGAAATGGGGTCAAATATTATGGAAAAGTTATGGAAAAGTTTAGAGAATTTATTGGTAGAAATGTGTGGGAACCCTGTCACCAGCGAGTCTCTAACTGTGTGTGTCTGTTTGCTGCTGAGCAGGTAGTGTACAGTGGGTTTTGGGATGTGAAGTAACTAGAGCTTAACCTGTGGGGGTGCTGGTTAGTTAGTAAGTTAGTTACGTGCTGAATGACCTGTAATAACGACGAGGTAGAATAAGCATTCAGTAAACAGTCGTGTAAACACACAGTGCTCTCCATCTGAGTTAAAATGCACTCATCATTGTTCCATAACAATATATGACAGGTTTATTATAACTTTTTCACTCTCCCACAACAGAATTACATACAAATGAATGTCATGGTGAAAGTCACAGCACTGTTGTCATTTGGTTAGTTTTTTTTCTCTCCAAGTTTTCCAAGTATGTGGGTATTTGTAGTGTCATTAAAGATAAAATAGCACATAAAGGGCAGCAAAAACATGAAGAATGTTTAATAGTTTAGGTACACCTAGCATAATTTCAGAGATGACAGCTCAGTGCTATGGCTGCTAACGCACTGTTAGTCTAATAACTAATATAGAATTGTATATAGGAGGAACAATGTGAAGGATGTGTGGCAGGGCATGAAGACCATAACAGGCTTCAAACAATCAGTCTACAGCCTGTAGACTGATTGGAGGGCAGCCTGTCACGTGCCAACGAGTTAAACCTGTTCTTCAATAGGTTTGACAGTGGATCTTCTAGTTCTCCCCACAATCTGGTCACCTCCTCCCCCCCTCAATCTTCCTCAACAATAACAGACTCATCAACACATCCCCCCATAGTGAATGACCCATCTTGCTCTACAATAACAGACTCATCAACAACTCCCCTCATAATCAACGACCCATCAATTCCCCCCCTCACGATGAATGGACAATCAACACCTGGTCTGCCTCCCCACTTGGTCAAGGACCCAACAATACCACACCTGGAATCACCCCCCAACCTTCCACCACCACTGTCTTTCACCTCTGCCCAGGTGAAGAGGGAGCTGGAGAAGCTGCACAGGGGCAAGGCCCCGGGCCCTGATGGTCTGAGCTCTAGGGTGCTGAGAAGCTGCGCTGCCCAGCTGTGTGGTTTTCTACGGCACCTCTTCAACATGAGCCTGCGTCTTGGAAGGGTCCCTGTGCTGTGGAAGACATCATGCCTGGTCCCGGTGCCCAAGAAGGGGCACCCTACATGTCTTAATGACTTCAGACCAGTGGTGCTAACATCCCATGTCATGAAGACCCTGGAGAGACTTGTGCTGTCACACCTCAGGCCCCAGGTCAGCACCATTGTAGACCCCCTGCAATTTGCCTACCAGCCCCTTATTGGAGTGGATGATGCTGTCATCTACATGCTCCAGAGGGCCTACTTTCACCTGGAGGTGGCTGGGAGCGCTGTCAGAGTCATGTTTTTTGACTTCTCCAGTGCCTTCAACACCAACCAGCCTCAGCTGCTGGGTGAGAAGATGAGGAGAATGGAGGTTGATGCCTCTCTGGTCTCCTGGGTGGTGGACTACTTGACCGGTAGGCCACAGTTTGTGCGGTTGCGCAACTGTGTGTCAGATCTGGTGAAGTGCAGCACAGGAGCTCCGCAAGGGACTGTGTTATCCCCCTTCCTGTTCACCCTGTACACCTCTGACTTCAGGTACAACTCGGACTCCTGTTATCTGCAGAAGTTCTCGGATGACACGGCTATTGTGGGGTGCATCAGGGATGGCCAGGAGGGGGAGTACAGGGGCATGGTGGAGGACTTTGTACGGTGGTGTGGAAGTAACAAACTGCTGAACATCACCAAGACAAAGGAGATGGTCGTGGACTTCAGGAGGAGTAAGGTTCAATGGTCTCCCATCTCCATTAGTGGAACGGATGTGGAGACAGTCGGATCCTACAAATACCTGGGGGTCCACCTTGACAACAGGCTGGAGTGGGCTGGTAACACCATGGTCCTGTACAAGAAGAGTCACAGTAGGCTCTACTTTCTCAGGTGGCTCAGGTCCTTTGATGTGTGCAGCTCACTGCTGCACATGTTTTACCAGTCTGTGGTCGCCAGTGCCCTCTTCTATGCCGTGGTGCTGGGATTAAAGCAGGGGAGGCCAACAGACTGAACAAACTGATCAGGAAGGCTGGCTCTGTGCTGGGTGCGAACCTCAGCACCGTGGAGGAGGTGGCAGCAGCAAGGACACTGGCCAAACTGCAGGCTATGATGGACAATGCTACATATCCACTCCACAACATGGTGCTGGACCTGCAGAGCACCTTCAGTGCTCGCTTGATCACCATAAGGTGCCACAAGGAGCGCTACAGGAGGTCCTTCCTGCCTTCAGCAGTCAGACTGTTCAATGCCTCACTGTGAGTTGCAACAGCACTCATATTCACTGAACCTGTGGGACAATAAATACACACGACAACACTGCATCCGCCATTACACCGGACTCCTGTGTCTGTTTGTCTTATTGTTGCGTATTTGTACATTGTATTGTATAGTGTATTGTATTGTATAGCGTATTGTACTGTATAGCGTATTGTATTTATTGTACAGTGTAAATTGTAGTGTTTATTGTACTGTATACTGCAGTGTATACTGTGGTGTATTGTGTTAACTGTTGTTTTGAGTTAACCATTTGTGTAATTTAGGTTAGGAACATGTTAATTTAATTACAATTTAGGTTTAACTTATTTAATGTTATTTAAGGTTTAAGTTAGGTTTATTCTATTTTAGGTTATGTAAATTTTTATTTTTATTTTTATTCAAATCTTATTCTGTACCTGCTGCAACACAACAAGTTCCCCTCTGGGGGATCAATAAAGAACCTATCTATCTATCTATCTATCTATCTATCTATCTATCTATCTATCTATCTATCTATCTATCTATCTATCTATCTATCTATCTATCTATCTATCTATCTATCTATCTATCTATAAGATAGAGGTGGATTCACAAAGTTCATGAGTGATTTTCATTCACATATAGGTCAATTGCCATGGCCTATGTTGAATTAGGGTCTGTGTTTGCATTTATGTGTATGCAGGTGTAAAGTAACACACGTTTCTGAGCCTGTATGCAGTGAGATGACTCATCAGATTTCCAGAAATAACTGCATATATGTGTCTGTGTAGCATCAAAACTCATGCCTGAAATGTTGAAATTGATCTCAATGTGGGAACCGTAGAAAGCAGTGTGAAGATTTGTACTTGAGAAACACATACACACACACACACACACATGTTCTCAGTCAAAAAAGGAAGTGAGGAGGAATTTTCATTTGAAAACATCTGGAAGCTCTTTCACCCCTTGACCCCATCCCCCGCTCCATTCCCTCTCCATGCCTCTTCCACCTCACTCCAGGTCTTCTAGACCTATGTCTGGAAGGAGTTAAGTGTATACACCAACATGTGTCTGCTGATGTGTGTATGCATGTTGGTGTGTGTGTGTGTACACACACAGGCAGGCAGGGAATAGCTTGTGACCTCCAAACATAGAAACTGCTGGTTAGATGTGGTACTGCAGTCCTATTCAAAAATATTTTTAAATGAAGAGACAATATTTCACCAGGCTATATGAGGTGCTGTCACACTGTTGATGCATTTGGCTGTGGAATCGAAGGGCTAAATGTGAGCTAGCTCTGGCAACCACATCTTAATGATCAATTTAAGGCCACTGTTTTGCCAAACCACATTGGCTACCTGGCTCCGCATTAGTGCAACCACAGCTTAAAGGTGCCCGGTGGAGTTTTCTTATCAAAGTATGCAAATGAATGAAGTTATGTTTACATTCAGTGTTTTTCACCAAAGCATATTACGTGCGTCCTTGATCCCTAACATACATATTGAAAGGTTATATATTAACTTGTGCTTTAACAATCAAAGAGGAATCTTACAATGGCTTACATGCTCTGACTCAATTGTTTTCAGCTGAATAAATACAGCATGGGAAATATTATACTATTTTCGAAACATTTCTGACACCACTAAGTAGTCTGTGCATTTCATTTACATGCTAAGAGAATTCATTATTGCATTACAATACTTAAGTGTCTTTTTTTAAAGAATTATAATTCCCCACTTTTATTTTGAATGCTAAATGCATATCCTAGAAGCCTTCATTCAAAATGTTGCCTACTCCATGCACTTAGTTTAGCAATCCATACACACATGTATTAATCCATTTGCTTGGTTTATCAATCGTGCACTTATGAACTGTTAACTTGGTTTAGCAATCTGAACTCCCTATTGGGGCTTAGTACTTTCCTCATAAAACATTTGCAACTCTGATTTTTTAAAATATTTTGGAAACTGTATTTGTTTACATCCATGCTTACTAGCTTCTTACTTACTTCTTCTTTTTCTTATCTGCCAAATGCTGGCTTAATGCTAAATTTCATGGTGCTTTAAAGCTACCAGTTGATCAGTGGAGTTGGGGTGAAACCATCAGCAGAGATGTTTATCGCATCGGCAAATGCTCATGAGCCTGGTGCATTGTTGGGTATGTGCATAAAATACAAACAAAACCTATTCATAAAAACATTGCTTCATAGCACTACTACTGGTGGAAAACTCC
>VMKM01003839.1:0-27569 GCA_008360985.2 Macquaria ambigua | reverse complement strand
CAGAGGCAGTAGAGACAGTAGAGACTGCAGAGACAAGACAGTAGAGACATTAGAGACAAGACAGCAGAGACAATACAGTAGAGACAACAGAGACAGTGGAGACAGCAGAGACAGTAGAGACAAGACAGTAGAGACAGTAGAGACAAGACAGCAGAGACAAGACAGCAGAGACAGTAGAGACAAGACAGTAGAGACAGCAGAGACAAGACAGTAGAGATAGCAGAGACAAGACAGTAGAGACAGCAGAGACAGTAGTGACAGCAGAGACAAGACAGCAGAGACAGAAGAGGCAGTAGAGACAAGACAGTAGAGACAGCAGAGACAGTAGAGACAGTAAAGACAAGACAGTAGAGACAGCAGAGACAGTAGAGACAGCAGAAACAATAGAGACAGTAGAGACGTAGAGACAGCAGAGACAGTAGAGACAGCAGAGACAAGACAGCAGAGACAGTAGAGACAGCAGAAACAGTAGAGACAGCAGAGACAGTAGAGTTCTCGCTGTACAGAGTACTGCAGTGAGTCCTGTCTCACCTGGATTCTTCAGTGTGACTTCTACTTCCAGAGGAGATCATTACTGCTGAGGTTTTCTTCAGTATCACAGTAATTCGTGGAGGAGGAGCTGTTTGACTTTCTTTAAAAAACTTTCTGTGGATGTGTCTACAGCCTTGGGGTGTGTTGGATTTCTCCTCCTGTCCGTCCCTCTCTGCTGCACATATGGAGGGCTGTGGGGGCACAGTGTGTGTGTGTGTGTGTGTGTGTGTGTGTGTGTGTGTGTGTGTGTGTGTGTGTGTGTGTGTGAAGCAGCAGAGACTGAAATTAAACTCTCCACGGCCTGGGTCCAAGATGGCCGCCACGCCCTAATAACCGTGGTGATGGAGCGAGGCTAATGAGCATGCCCGGTGGTCGGGGGTGACGGCTGTTTGTTGACTGTTTGTTGTGTTCACTTTGTGTTCTGATGAAGCTCTGTGAGCTGGTGGCTGATGCTAATGCATCACTGATTTCAGAATTGTGTGTAAACCTGTTAAATATCTAAACTATCTGACTAGAATCCGTTAAAATCTCATTAATTAGCAGCATGACCCAGAATCCCTGAATCCCCCTTTCAAAATAATGTGGAAATTAAGGAGAAAGTAGTTCACCCTTAAAGACAACTGCATTTGTTAATTACGAGCTTTTGAAATTAAGCTGTTTTCAAATTAAAGGACAAATTCAGGATCTCTGGCTACCAAACTGTGAAGGTGTTTGATGGTGAGTTTTCAGGGATAATTAAGGGTTAATTAAGTTGTGTCTCTTTGTGGTTGTTTTGTGTCTCTTTGCGGTGATTTTGTGTCTCTCTGTGGTGGTTTTGTGTCTCTTTGTGGTAGTTTTGTGTCTCTTTGTGGTGGTTTTGTGTCTCTTTGCTGTGATTTTGTGTCTCTTTGCTGTGATTTTGTGTCTCTCTGTGGTGGTTTTGTGTCTCTTTGCTGTGATTTTGTGACTCTTTGTGGTAGTTTTGCGTCTCTTTGTGGTAGTTTTGTGTCTCTTTGCGGTGATTTTGTGACTCTTTGTGGTAGTTTTGCGTCTCTCTGTGGTGGTTTTGTGTCTCTTTGCGGCGATTTTGTGACTTTTTGTGGTAGTTTTGCGTCTCTTTGGGGAACCACGGGTTTTAAACAGGGTAAAGAAACAGCAGATTGGTCCTTTAAAGTGCAGCAAAACGACCAAAACCTGAAAAGTGAAGCAAAGACAGAGAGAGGTGTCTGTAATTAGAGCACTACTGTTAACTCAGCAGCACACACACACACACACACTCCCTGATGACCTGGTGTGTCCAGGCTCAGGACTGTCGCTGATTCAGGACTTTACCTTTTCCTCCTGAGTATGTGTGTGTGTGTGTTCAGGTGCAGTCAGCTCTTTGTTCTGTCTCGTCAGGGTTTTAATGAAGCTTACAGATTAAACACACACACACACACACACACACACTGTGAAGTCAGGTGTGTGTGTGTGTGTGTGTTGAGGGTCCTCAGTGAGTTAATTATCTCCCCTCACCCCTCTGAGACTTCCTCTCTTTATTTCCTTTCTTCCCATCTGGAGTTCAGATGATCTCGCTCATCATGCATTCACGTTTGTTTGTTGACGTCATTAAAGAGCTCCAACGACGGAGAACATGATGGAGAACGTGATAGAGAAAATGATGGAGATGAGGAAGGTTACAGCCTCCTCATCGCTCCTCACAGCAGGAAACCCTTTCAGCTCCCGCTCAGGTTTGTTTTTGCACGAATAGAAAACACACGTATTGACCACCGTCTTTATCATTGATGACACAGGTCCTTGACTAAGTGGTTGTTTTAACCCAAACCCGATCAGGTCTCTGTGGTCCGGCTCAAAGTGCTGGTTTCAAATCAAGTCTCTGAATGGTTGGTGAAGGTGTCCCCCAAGGATCAATGTTCCTGTGTAGATCAATAACATGGATTTTCCACCTCAGCGCTGTAATGTCTGTTTTTATGCTGATGACACCGTCTTGTATCAGATCAAACCCAAAGCCACCAGACCGTGTCCAGGTTCCAGTCTGCTGTGGACCTCCAGACTCAGACCTGTCCAGGCTCCACGTGGAGATCTGACGGATACAGAACCACTGTATAAACACTGAGGAACTCATGGGGAACATCTGGGGTTCTTCTACAGAACCACAAAACCATCAAACACCAAGACCAGTCAGATGTCACTGACATCAGCTGACCTGCGTCTTCAGTTAGAGAGCTGCTTTAACATCAAGGTCCTCACACCGACTCTGAACTGGGACAGACTGGTTTCCAGTTACACCTCCCTACTGGAAGTTAGAGACGCTCTGAGAGGCTGTGTGTGTGTGTGTGTGTGTGTGTGTGTGAAGATCATATGACTTTTCCATTCTCAGGCTGCTTCTTAAGCCAATTTAGCTGCTACACACACACTCACACACACACTCACACACTCAGTAACCTTTAATAGTGTTAGTGTTCTCAGCAGTGTGTGGTCACATTGAGCCTGTCAGCTCCTGGTGTGTGGGTGTGTGTGTGTTACTGTGTGTGTGTTACTGTGTGTGTGTGTGTGTGTGGATGGAAAGAAGGAAGTGAAGTGTTTGCTGCATCCTTCTGTTTCCTCTGCAGCCCCTGAACATGGATTTATAATCTGACCTGGATACGCTGCCGCTCAGCCTGGCTTCCAGTGTTTCCCAGTGGTCACTCGTAGTATTGCAGCTAAAAATTCCCCTCCGGCCCAAAAACTGCAAACAAGCTCCATTATGACTCTTTCTGTTATGAATGTTTGATCCATGGAGGCTTTATATTTGTAAAACTTTCCTCGAGCCAAGAAAAGCGATTTAAAAATCTGTGATGTCATCACAATGTAAAGTCTATGGTCCAAGCGGGAACTCGCGGGTGGGGCCAGCAGGGGGGAATTCAGAGGGCCGCATAACCCAGGAGTAAACCTGGAAGCTAGAAACTTTATGTGGCGTATGCGCCAGGTGAGCAGTTCCTATTGGACTGAGTAGGCACCATGTTTGGGTCCAGATCCAGTTCTTATTATACATCCATGGTGCATTACGTTCAGTTCAGGTCTGGACTGTCCATCACATGCTGGCCAGCTGATTGGTCCAGAGTGTTAACAGTGAAAAGCCGCCCGCCACGGCGCCTGCTCAGTATACACATGAAGACACTGACCAGCTGTATGTTGGTCCTCACAAGAACAGTGCAGACATGTTTGTGTGTTAAACAAGTGTTTTAAATTTGAGCTGCTGACCAGGCAGGAAGCATCTTAACACAGATTATACTGATAACACACACACACACACACACACACTAATCCCTGTCTCATTACTTCAGTCTGTCTTCAAGTAATCTCACACACACACCCACACACACACACACACACACACACACACACACATATCTTCAAACAATAATCCTATGAATATGATCAGGGATTTGGTCCACAACACTAATCATCCTGACATCTCTGGACAGGGATTAAACACACACACACACACAGTAACACACACACACAAACACACACACACACACACACACACTGACTGCACAACTGGTCCCAAAATGAAGGTAATTGCAACGTACAGATCTTGTGCAACAGAATCTAATTGTCATGATTCAGTCCAACCAAAGTCAGTTCACTTTCTGTGACGTTTTGGAGGTTCGACCTGTTGTCGTTGCTTGATTCCTCCATCAGACAGCAGGATGTTCACTCATGTGTAAACAGTGAGAAAGACTGTGTTCGTGTTTGTGGATCTGAAGTATTAAAGTCTAAACTGTCCTGTGTTGAGTTCAGGGACTGAGGGAGATTTGGATCTCTGTGACGCCAGCCTCCCTCTGTGTGCTCTCACAACAGACACAAATCCTCCTCCACAGCTTCTATCTCATCTCACACGTTAAACAAAAGGAGTCTTAATCCGCCTCCTTTAATCCCCGCTGGGTTTGCAGACGCTGCGTCTGAAGGCGGCACATTAATCCCAGAGGCCACCGGGGCCGATCGCAGCGCCTCAGCCCGCCGGGGATCCTTTCGCTAACGGTTTTAATCCAACCCGAGCGACCGCAAACACACCAAGGAAGTCCAGCTTTATTAAGTGGAAAACTGGAACTTTCCTCCTTCTGTTGCTGCAGATAATTTGCGGCTCTGATGTGGATTTGCGGGGAGATTAAAGCCAACAAAGATTTCTGCATTTTTTAAATTACTGAAATACAAACATGAGGCATGAGACGGCAGGCGGGAGGTGGAAACAGATTCAGTAAATTCAGAGCAAGAGATTAGCGACATGTTTTATTCCTTTTTATGGAGGAGGAGGAGGAGGAGGAGGTCAGTGATCAGAGGCAGCTTCCTCACCAGCTCAAACAATCAGCAACTTAGAGGAACAAAATATCTGTAACTGCAGCAGCTAAAACACCACAGAAGAAGAACCTCAGCCATTTTTTGTTACTGACTGAAACGTGTGATCAGATTGATTGATTGATTTTTGATCGTCGTGTCGTCACTTTCACTCTGAGTTCTGCTCTTCTTCACACGTTTCATATTTGACAACGTTAAACCCCTAAAGTGTTCAGGTGCTGTGGGACAGTCACAGAACGACAGTGAGTGCTTTAATGTCGTCCTGCCCAGGTGTGAAAATCACATTAATATCCAGATTAATATTAAAGACACCAACTCCTCCTTTAATACAAGAACCTGTCTATCTGCCTGGCTGTCTCTCTGTCTGTCTGCCTGCCTGTCTGCCTCTCTGTCTGTCTGTCTGCCTGTCTGTCTGTTCAGTGCCGTCGGTGAAACGAAAGGAAGGAAGGATAAATATTTTATTAACATTTTAACGTTTTCTCTTTTTCTTTTTATCATAATCATTATGATAATTATCTGAGTGCTGCCAGCTAAGAGATAACACACACACACACACACACACACACTGCAGTGTGTCAGTAAAGCCTACAGGGACTTCAGGCCCAGAAGCTGCTATTTAACCTATATTACTACAGTAAATATTCATACGCAGTTAATATCTCTCTCTCTCTCTCTCTCTCTGTGTGTTTAAATATTAATCGTGTCTCTGGCTCAGCGGCGATGGATTCAGAGTTTGAAGCAGGTGTTCGCTGAACTGAGTCGAAATAAACACAACAACAACCGACCAATCAGCAGTGGGCTGAGAGCAGCTCTGAGTCCTGGTCTGGGTCTGGTCCTCTGAGGGTTTCCAACTGTAATGGTGTTTCAGGTTTTTGGCTTTTAACTGGTTGAAGTCCAGTTAGTCCAGGACTGAGGACGGCTGCTGAGCTGAAACTGAAACGCTGTAAAATCACAGTTTTTTACAATGGAGTCTGGTTGACGTTGACGGTCCAGCTGTAGAGCGTCTGAGGGACTGACTGTGATTCTAGACTCAATAAATCAAACTGAATGAAGTCGCTGTTGAAGATCAGAATCAGAATCAGAAATCCTTTATTCGTCCCACAGTGGGGAAATTTACATTGTTACAGCAAAGGGGACAGTACAGATAGAGGCGAGATAAAAATATTAGAATAATCTAATAAATAAAGAATAAATAAAAAAGTAAAGAATAAAAATGTAATTGAAGTAGCAGCCAGCAAGTATATAAGCAGTGTTATTGCACATCAGTGTTGTTATAGTATGTATTGGTATGTGGGTGGTGGTCAACCAGGACTGTGGTGATTGTACAGTGTGACCGCTGCAGGAAGAAAGGACCTATCTCTCCGCGAGACACCGCGGGTGAAGCAGCCTGTCACTGTCAAGGAGCTTCTCAGTGCAGACAAAGTGCCCTGGATGGGGTGGGTCCTGTTGTCCAAGAGAGAAGACAGCTCAGCCATCATTCTCCTGTCTCCCACCACCTCCACAGTGTCCAGAGGGCTCCCCAGGACAGAGCTGGCCTTCTTTACCAGCAGACCACTCCATGGAAAATGGCTGATGCCACCACACAGTCAAAAAAGGTCTTCAGGAGTGCCCCCTGCACTCCAAACGACCTCAGTCTCCTAAGTAGATAAAGTCTGCTCTGTCCCTTCTTATACAGAGCAGTACAATTATCTGACCAGTCCAGCTTATTGTTCAGGTGAATACCCAGGTAGTTGTAAGATTTTACAATTTCAATGTCTGTTCCCTGGATGTTCACTGGTGTGGGTGGGGAATGTTGACGCCTCCTGAAGTCCACCACCATCTCCTTGGTCTTCCCTGCGTTGAGCTGGAGGTGGTTCCTTTGGCACCAGAGAGCAAAGTCCCGAATAAGTTCCCTGTACTCCATGTCATCCCCATCTGAGATGAGGCCAACGATGGCAGAGTCGTCGGAGAACTTTTGCAGGTGACACTTATGTGCCATGTTATGGGTGAAGTCTGCAGTGTAGAGGGTGAAGAGAAATGGCGCCAGAGCCGTTCCCTGGGGGACCCCCATGCTGCAGGTTATAGTGTCTGAGCGGCATTCCCGGGTCCTCACGTACTGTGGACAGTTGGTGAGGTAGTCCAGAATCCAGGTGGTGAGATGGTGATCCACCCCCGAGCACTCCAGCTTGTCCCCCAGTAGCACGGGCTGAATGGTGTTAAAGGCACTGGAGAAATCAAAAAACATGATTCTCACAGTGCCCCCAGCCTGTTCCAGGTGAGAGAGGGATCTCTGCATTAGGTAGATGACAGCGTCATCCACATCAGTGCCAGGTTCACAGGCAAACTGTAGCGGGTCCATCGATGGTCTCACAAGGGGCCGAAGATAGCCAAGGACCAGCCTCTCCAGGGTCTTCATTAGCTGCGATGTCAGCGCCACCAGCCTGTAGCTGTTGAAGTCCCTGGGGTGCGGGGTCTTTGGCACAGGTACCACACAAGATGTTTTCCACAGTTGTGGTACCCTCCCTTGTTTCAGGCTCAAGTTGAAGAGGTATGGTTCGTTCTGGCGCCGCGCGAGTGGCAGCCTGTTACAGCGCTCCTGCTCAACACTGAGTAGTTTCTTTTATATTTTCCTATTTAACTTTCTTTTTCACTTCTTTCTTTTGTAAATACTTCTTAAGTTATTAGTGTACCATGGATACCAAATCCGTTTTTTGGGCACTTGCCCTTTTACTGCTTTTATTTACATCCGTGTCCGGGGATCCCACGTACAGTCAACGCCGCATTGTGTACACCAGGGATCAGCTGTTAGCATCCCGTAGCATGGCGATGCTAACCACTGAGAGACCCGATGTTCCCCGCGAGCGGAGGAGGAAGAGAAGGGGACCGGAGCAGAGCTGAGGGCTAGGAAAAGGCGCTTCAGACCTGTCCTCCCATCCATCATCAAGGGGAATGTACGATCTCTTCCCAATAAGATGGATGAGCTAGCGGCACTGACCCGGCACCAGCGGGAGTGTAGCATCATGCTGTACACGGAGACATGGCTAACCGAGCTAACCCCGGACACGAACGCAACACTGGAAGGTTTTCATCTGTTGCGTGCGGACAGGACAAAAGAGTGTGGTAAGAGGAAGGGAGGAGGGCTTGCTGTGTTTGTGAATGATAGATGGTGTAACCCTGGGCACACTACTATTAAAGAGAAGATGTGCAGTAAGGACATCGAGCTACTAGACGTTAGCATGAGGCCATTCTACCTGCCGAGGGAATTCTCGCATGTTATCGCGGTAGCTGTGTATATTCCCCCCTCTGCTAACGCCGACGTAGCGTGTGACGTCATCAACACCACTGTGAGCAGGCTACAGACACAGCACTCAAATGCCCTCCTTCTGATCTCTGGAGACTTCAATCATGCCTCTCTCTCCACCACTCTGCCCACATACAAGCAGTATGTCACCTGCACCACCAGAGACAATAAAACACTGGACTTACTGTATGCCAACACCAAAGAGGCATACAGATCATCACCTCTTCCTCCCCTGGGCAGGTCGGACCACAACCTGGTACACCTCCTGCCTGTGCACATGCCCATCGTCGGCAGGCAGCCAGTGTCCACGCGCACTGTGAAGAGATGGTCTGAGGGGGCTTAGGGAGCCCTTAAGGACTGTTTTGACTCTACTGCGTGGGATGTGTTTACAGACTCTCATGGGGAGGACATCAACAATCTTACAGACTGTATTACGGACTACATTAACTTCTGTGTAGAGAACACCGTTCATAAAGGCTCTTCTCAGGGACAAAAAGAGGGCCTTCAGGTCAGGCAACTAGGAGGAGCTGAGGATTGTACAGAGGGAGCTGAGGAGGAAGATCAGGGAGGGAAAGAACAGCTACAGGAAGAAGATGGAGGAGCAGCTGCAACAGAGGAATGTCAGTGGAATCTGGAAAGACCTAAAAACCATCTCTGGGTACAAGGAACCAGACTCCCAGACCAAGGGGGATCTAAAGTGGGTGAATGACTTGAACATTTTCTTCAACAGATTTGATCAGCCAGGCACCCCTCCCCCGGCCCATTCCCATTCCCCCCTGCTGCAACCTCCTTTGTCCTTACTGCCAGGACATGGCCCTGTTACCCCTCCCATTTCCACCCCCCCTCGTCCCTCAACCCCCAGCCCACGACCACTCTACACATCCACTCTGTCTCCTGCTCCACCCCCCACCCCCCCCCCTGCTACCTCCTCCTTGTCCCTCACAGCGAACCAGGTGAGGAGTGAACTCAGAAGGTGTAAGGCAAAGAAGGCTGCGGGCCCAGATGGCATCAGCTCAAGGCTCCTCAGATCCTGCGCAGACCAGCTGTGTGGGATAGTGGAGATCCTCTTCAATCTGAGCCTGAAGCAAGGGAGGGTACCACTACCTGTGCCAAAGACTCCCCACCCCAAGGATTTCAATAGCTACAGGCCGGTGGCGCTGACATCACAGCTGATGAAGACCCTGGAGAGGCTGGTCCTTGGCTATCTTCGGCCCCTTGTGAGACCACCGATGGACCCTCTGCAGTTCGCCTATCAACCTGGTATCGGGGTGGATGACGCTGTCATCTACCTCCTTCAGAGATCTCTCTCCCACCTGGAGAAGGCTGGGAGCACTGTGAGAATCATGTTTTTTGATTTCTCCAGTGCTTTTAACACCATCCAGTCTATGCTTCTGGGGGACAAGCTGGAGAGTTCCGGGGTGGATCACCACCTCACCTCCTGGATCCTGGACTACCTCTCCAACCGTCCGCAGTATGTGAGGACCAGGGAGTGTCAGTCCGACACAATTGTCTGCAGCACGGGGCCCCCCAGGGAACGGTTCTGGCACCGTTTCTCTTCACCCTCTACACTGCAGACTTCACCCATAATACACCAACCTGTCACCTGCAGAAGTTTTCTGACGACTCTGCCATTGTCGGCCTTATCTCTGATGAGGATGACAGAGAGTACAGAGAAACTACGCAGGACTTTGCCCTCTGGTGTCAGAGGAACCACCTCCAGCTCAACACAGGGAAGACCAGGGAGATGGTGGTTGACTTCAGGAGGCGCCAACATTCTCCCCCCACACCAGTGAAGATCCAGGGAACGGACATTGAGATTGTAAAATAATTGTAAAAAAAGTCACCCGCGGTGTCTCACGGAGAGATACCGCAGGTCCTTCCTTCCTGCAGCGGTCAGACTGTACAACCACCATGGACCCTGGTAGACCACTACATGAACTGTTACCTCACTGTCGTGCAATAATGTGCAATATATACACTACCACACACTGTATTCACCTTATACACTTCATATACTTTATGGATGTGTACCTACCGTGCTCTTACTTACTTATTATTTAATAATTCTAATTATTTTTCTATTTATATCGCTATTTATCTCTTATTCTACCTCTTATCTGCGCTGTAACAATGTAAATTTCTCCACTGTGAGACTATTAAAGGATTTCTGATTCTGATTCTGATACTCCACTATCCTGCACAGCTGATCTGCACAGGATTTGAGGAGCCTTGAGCTGATGCCATCTGGGCCCGCAGCCTTTCTCGCCTTACACCTTTGGAGTTCTTTCCTCACCTGGTTTGTTGTGAGGGACAAAGTGCAGGTAGCGGGTGGGGGGGTGTGGGGAGAGACAGAAACTGGAGACAAAGTGGGTGTGTAGAGTGGCTGCTCAGGGATACATGACGATGACGTCACACGCTACGTCGGCGTTAGCAGAGGGGGGAATATACACAGCTACCGCGATAACATGCGAGAATTCCCTCGGCAGGTAGAATGGCCTCATGCTAACGTCTAGTAGCTCGATGTCCTTACTGCACATCTTCTCTTTAATAGTAGTGTGCCAAGGGTTACACCATCTATCATTCACAAACACAGCCAGCCCTCCTCCTTTCCTCTTACCACACTCTTTCGTCCTGTCCACCTGCAACAGATGAAACCGTTTAGTGTGACATTCGTGTCTGGGTTTAGCTCAGTTAGCCATGTCTCCGTGTATAGCATGATGCTACACTCCCGATATTCCCTCTGGTGCCAGGTCAGCGCCGCTAGCTCGTCCATCTTATTGGGAAGAGATCTTACATTCCCCATGATGATGGACGGAAGGACGGGTCTAAAGCGCCTTCTCCTAGCACGCAGCTTAGCCCCCGCACGGCGTCCTCTTCTCCTCCTCCCCAGTTCACGGGGAACATCGGGTCTCTCCCCGATTAGCCCCGCCGTGCTACGGAATGCCAACAGCTGATCCCTGGTGTAAACAATGCAGTGTAGGCTGCCTGTGGGATCTCCGGACCCAGTTGTGAACAAAAAAAGTAAAAGAACCAGTACAAACAGCACGGTTTTTGGTGTCCATGGTTCACCAATAAGTTAAAGGAGTGATAAGAGAAACTACGCAACGGTGAGTAGGAGCTGCTGTAACAGGCTGCCACTCGAGTGGCGCCATGATTGCTATGATATTCACAGTTGTCCACACGTCCGATCCAGGACGATCCGGTCCACACGTCTGGGATTCATGCTCATAAACACTGAGCTCAGAGGTGTGTTTACTGTTCTTCTTTAACGAATTAGAGAACCAGAGAGGATCCTGATGTTCTGTAAATGTTCTTTAATGAGTTTTTTTCAGGTTGGGTGAAACAGGTTGTGACAGTGAAGGCATCACGGGGCTGATGGTTATAAACAGTGGTGATGCTCCTGCGGTCGGTGCATTCACTGCCGTCTGTAAACAGGAGCGCTGCTGGCAGGCCGTCCAGCTGAGCGCGCTCAGTGTCACGACCTGCTGCTTTCTGAGACGTCTTTGTACTGAGGACGAGTTTTTGGGTCACTGTGTGTGTGTGTGTGTGCGTGTGTGTGTGTGTGTGTGTGTGTGTGTGTCCTCAGGCTGCTCCAGACTCTTAATATGCCACCTTACTCTGATTAATGATTGGCTGTATGTGTGTCAGAGCATAACTGCGGGAACCAAGAATCACCTGTGGGATTGGTCGAGGTTAAGAGAGGTTAAAGACGCACAGATAGAGAGAGACAGAGAGAGACACAGACAGACAGAGAGAGACAGAGAGAGAGACAGACAGACAGAGAGAGACAGAGAGAGAGACAGACAGAGACAGAGAGAGAGAGGGACAGACAGAGGGAGAGACAGACAGAGAGAGAGAGAGACAGACAGAGTGAGACAGACAGATTAGGAGAGATTAGGAGACATGTTCGGAGAAATGTTCTGGAGATGATGTGATTTTAAGCTGAACTGTGCTTTAATAACTGCAGTCAAACAGGAAGTGAACATCATCAGCAGCAGAAGAAGAAAACAGTCTGTGGAAAATATAAAAACACTGAAAACTGACCCAGAATCAGAACCAACCACAGCAGGGAGACAGCCTGGAGAGAGACAGACAGGTAAAGGCAGGGGGTGGAGAGGGGGTGGAGAGGGGGTGGGGGGGTTTAAGTGCCCCCAGGCCAGGCTCGCAGCACTTATACATTAGTGGTTGACTGCCATGAGGAAGCTGCAGGGGAGAGAGAGAGAGAGAGGGTGTGTGTGTGTGTGTGTGTGTTCATAGTGTTTCATGGCTGATTCACTGAAACACACACATATACTGTATATATATATATATAGTATGAGCAGCTCTAGTCCTTCTACATGATTATTGATTATTGATTGTTGTTTGTTGTGGTAGACAGGTGAGCTCATGTCTGAATAATCTAACCTTCCTGACGTCAGATGAACAGACAGACTGCAGCAGGTGAAACATCATTATTTATTATCTCAATCAAAGGAGATAACATCAGCTGGTGAACTGTCAAACTGTGTGATCAGACTGTTTTCTGCTCTCCGACAGGCTCTACTGATAGTTTCATGTTTATGATGAATGAATGAATATCCAGTAAAACACCTGGACGTCCTGTCATCAGTGTGTCAGACAGAGTTCAGTCTGGAATAAAGTTCAAGGATGAAACTGATGTTTAGTTTCACTGTGAGAAGAGGAGGAGAGACAACAGGAAACACTCTTCTTCTTCTTGTTTCACCTACTAACACCTTGTCTCGTCTCGTCAGTGTTTCCCGCCTTCTTCTCTGCAGCCACCAGTTGCACCTTTTGCTGCCACATTTTTGCTTTTTGTTCATATCTCTGCTCCCTGAAGCCAAACAGCCTCACACCTGCTGCTACTGTGTGTGTGTTGTGTGTTGGTGTGTGTGTTGTGTTGTGAGGGAGTCCTGTGGGAGAAGACCTTTTCAGCCTCTGCCAGGATGAATGATCTCCCCATCTCTCTCTGCTGGAGGTTAGAGATGACCTTCTGTGTGCTGGGGTGAGGGGGTGAGGAGGGGGGTGTTACAGGGTGAGATGCAGACTCTGGTGTACTCTTCATCAGCTGGAGGTGTCATCCTTGACATTTACACCGCTGTCTGTTCATGTGTGTGTGTCGTCCAGTCGTTTGTTGTTGTTTGTCTGGGGATTTGTTTGGACACTCCAAAATCCTCTGATTTCTCTATGGAGTCTGGTATGTTAATAACAAGCACCGAATGAATCAACATCAATTCATAATAATCAGTAAACAGTAAAGAGATTCTTTCAGACGTTTGAAGACGCCAGCCTTGACTAACTGTAACCCTGTGATGGACATTCTTTAACATGAATATATAAATAATTGGTAATCAATAATGGAAATCCCCATTGAGAACATTTGTTTTCTAAGAAAAGAGGTCGTTGAAAGAAACAGAATAAGATTTAGTGAGCTTCAGTAAAACTCGACACCTGAAAACCAGACAATCTGCTGCTGTATTGATCCCTGCAGCACACACGCACATGCACACGCACTCACACACACACACACACACACACACACACACACACACACAGTAACGCGCACACACGCACACAGATTTATGATGACTCAGCCGGACAGAAAAAGTCCTCTAAATGTCTCTCTCTCTTTTACTGCTTCACTTTCTCTTTGTACTCACTCGTCCTCCTCACTTCTTCTTCTTCTTCTGTATCTCCTTATTGTCCAGCTTCTTCTTCTTCTCTGCTCAGCTGTCAGTACTCACAGATCTGCTGTTAGTCTGATTAATAGTCCATCATTAAGCTTTTGGTCAGGTGAGTCAGGCTTTGGTCACTTACTTGTGTTTTATGCAGAATTACTTTTTACTGAACGTGAACTTTCCCCTCTCTGACGTCCAGCACAGTTTTAGAATAAAGTACCCAGCATGCATCAGCAACAGTCCCACACTGATCAGGTAAGTGTCAGAGAAAGAGAGGAAATAAGAAGGACAGATTAAGAACCCGAGATCTTTCTTTTCTTTCTGTTGATTATCTGGAACACTCAGATAATCTGACATGATTCTGGTTTATGATACGTCTTAATCTCTATTCTTATGAAACCTGGTGTGTGTGTGTGTGTTTAAAGAAGCCCATCTGTTGACTCTGGATCATTTTCATTTTTAATTAAAACTCACCCTCATTTATATATCTGTCTGTCTGTCTGCCTGCCTGCCTGTCTGTCTGGTAACTACAGTAACAGTCTTCATTCTTATCAGTAGTAAATATATTGTTACAATGTATTGAAATGACAGTGGTAACCATGGCAACAGTTACAGTTGTAACAGTTGGTAACCGTGGTAGAGGCTAAATCTATTATTGTTAAGGAACATGCATTTTAATCCCACATTTTGATTCCTGAAAACTATTTTTCCGTAGTTTATTTTGACTACAACCTTCTCAAAAACACACAGAACCTCCTCATACACCCCTAGAACCTCCTGACAATTCACAGGAACCTCCTAGAACTAAGGACTCTTAGATTGAATCTATGCAAGCATAGAAACACCCATAGAGCCTCCTGAATGACTAGAACCCACTCAAGCACTCATAGAACTCTCTCAATGACCACTGAAACCTCCTCAACCTCCCCCTCTCTATGACCTCCTGATATCACAGTATGAATGAGAGGCACGGACTCAGAGATGCAGACCACAGACTAGGAGGTTCAAAAAACACAGGAGTTTATTGCCAAAAAAGGGCAAAAAGGCAAAATAGATGCAGAAAACTCAGCACAGTCTTTAGAAACAAAAAATCACTCAGGAAGGCATGCAGAAACGGCTTGGAAAAAATGCTTGAAAGTAACAAAATTAACACTGGAGACAATCTTAAGAACATGCTTGACAAAGAGGACAAGACAAACTGGCAAACAGACAAGGGAGACCAGAGACTAAATACGCAGAGGACAAGACGCTAACAAGACACAGGTGGGAGACATCACGGTAATTACACCAGGGGAAGGCACACGGGGGCAGGGAGAGAGGTGCTCAGGAGGGACAGCCGAAGCATGACACCTGAAGGATGACCAGAAGTCATGAAATGTTCTCAGTACAGCTAGAATCTCAAGCACTTTCTTCTTAAGAACCCCTAAAACCTCCATAAGGACCCATGGTCCCTCCTGTAGGTTTAATTCAACCCTCTTAAGAACCCCTGGAATGTTCTATGGATTCCATGACCCTCGTGGGCACCCCTAGACCGTTTTTAAGGACTGCTGAAATCTCCTCATTTACCCGTAGAACCTCCTGAGGGACTATTTGAACCCATCTAAGAACTCCTAGAATTTTCTTAGAATGACTGGAATCTCTTCAAGAACCTATGAAGCCCCCAATAACCCTTCTTAAAAACTCGTGGAACCTTCTCAAGAACTCCTAGAATCAGGTACCCCAATAATCTCTTGGCACCTCCTGAAGTACCAGTCCAACCCTTTTAAGAACTCATGGATTGTCTTTTGTACCCCTCAAGTACCCCTGTAACAACCTAAAGACCAACTTAAGTACTCCTGGAACTTTTTTTAGGGTGATTAGAATCTCTTGAGGCACCCATAAAACCCCTAGTAACCCATATCAAGGATCCATGGAACCTAAGACTCAAGGAATCTTTTCAAAAACCCCAGGTCCTCCTAAGGACCACCCTTCTCAATAACCACTACAATGTCCTCAAGCACCCTTAGAAGAGTTTCAAAGACATTTGGAAATTCCTTAAGGACCTCTAGAATCTCTTGAGGTACTCCAGTAACCTTGTGGAAACTCCTGAAGGACTACCACAACCCTAAGAACCCCTAAATCCTCTTCAAGAATGCATAGAACGTTGTCAAGGACCTTTGGAACCTGCATTTGCTTTCTGTATGTTTGGCTTCTTCTTTAAAATCAAATATGATAGAAAATCTGGATCAGGGTTCAAGAAGAAACAGAATCAAGAATCAGAACCAACACAAACATCCTTTTCGGAATTTATAAGAACCTAAAGTCCACCATCAAAGTGGCATGCAAAGGACTGTGGGATGCTGAGGTCTAAAGCAGACAGATTTGTGGAAGGACCGTCTGCCATGTCGACTCGTTCTGACAGATCTGATGTGGTTCATTGTGGACTTTGACGTAGGCGGAGCCCGGAACTGGATATAAAGACGGGTTGACAGCTGGTGTCCTCTGGGTGATGAGTTGACAGTCTGATTGATGAGGAAGGACAGCGGACACACGGAAACACTCACACCTCGGCTGGCCATAAACACTCACACATTAACTCCCCCTGCTGTCTGACCTGCAGCTGCTGCTGGTTTCACTCCAGCCTGAACATGAACGCATCAGCAAACATCAGCTGTCAGTGACTTATACTCCTGGAGGTCTGAGGAGTTTCGTCTTGTTGTTCTTTTTCAGGTGTGATGGTGGGAGAGACGTGAAGGAGGCACATCCGCTCACATCAATACAACCTGATCATTTCTTGTTGCTCGTTATCTGCCAGTGACTTGTTCTCTGTGTGGTGATGACAGTGAGTTCTAGTTGCAGGAGTGATCTCCTCCTGAGGTTCCCATTAGCTCATGAGAACAGTACTTTAGAGGGGGGGTTCTGATTCTGAAGAGATTCTCAGCAGTTGTTTCTGTCAGATGTGAGAACGTCATTGTTCAACAGTCGTCTGTGATGTTTTCAGCTGAAATGTCGCTGCAGACATGTCGTGTCCTGCAGGTTTCCTCCTCTCCTCCTCCTCCTCCTCCTCCTCCTCCTCGTCCTTGCCAGGAGGAGTTACAGCCCAGAGGGAGGAGGAGGAAAAGGGGGGAGAGACTTGAGGGGGGGATGGAGATAATCTGAGTGTGTACGTTACAGGGTAATTATTAGTAATTAGCATATTATTCTAATACCGTCATAAACAGCCTGGAGTACAGCCAGATAACAGTGATAGCACAACAACAACACACACACACACACACACACACACGCTCGCACACCCAGAGGCACTGGGCTGACTGCTACATTATTCATGTTTGGCCTGAGGCGAGTTAGCTTGCTGTGCTAACGCTAATGCTGTTAGCGCCCAGTTACTGTTCCTGCTGGAGATCACAGTTTACACAACACACACACACACACACACACACACACACACACAGTAAAATATATACACTTCACATACCTTCACAAACACACACAAATACAGAGTTTGATGAAAGTAGAGCAGGAGTGTGTGTGTGTGTGTTTTGGGTGTAGTCACTCTGTGAACTTTGTCTCTAATCAGTGTTTCTTTTTATAGACGTCAGTGTGCTGAGGTCATGTTAATGTGGGGAACATGATCGTCTCCTTTCCTGCCTCCTCTCTTCCTTCTCTACCTCCTCCTTTAGTTTTCTGTGTCCTTGTTACCTCTTTCCTTCTCTGTCTCCTTCCTTCCTTCCTTCCTGTCTGAATATCATTCGTCCATCAAACAAACAGAATCTGTGTTTTCTTGCTGCCACCTTGTCTCATCCTCACTGTTACTGTGTGTGTGTGTGTGTGTGTTGTGTCTCACCAGCTAAATGCCACCACAGGCCACTGCTGTCTGTCACAGTGTGTGTGTCCACTGTCACCTCCAATCATACACACACTCACACACACACACACACACACACACACACAGCCCCAGGTGCTGCTGGGAGCTGCACGTGTCACTGCCTCTGCCTGTCCGGTCTTGTCCAGTCACCTCTCAGGGTTTAGTTTTGCAGAGTGCTAGCATCACCACATGCTAATGGCTAACTGTGAGGCTAATCACTGCTAAAGCTAAACACACGCACGCGCACACACACACACACACACACACACAGTGAGAGCTGCTGGTGTCTAATAACACACACATTAGATCAGCCTGGTTACACACTGCTAATTGCTGTGTGTGTGTCTGAAGGGGGGGTCAAAGATTAACATGGGGAGGGCAGTATATCTCGGACATGATTCTGGGTCAGTGTGTGTGTGTGTGTGTGTGTGCGTGCGATGGATAGACAAAGAGAGGAAGGAAACGGCTGCTTCCTATAGAAGAAGTCTGACGAACAATAACACACACACACTCCTCTCCTTCTCTGTCTCCTTCTTTCCTTCTCTGTCTCCTTCTTTCCTGGGGGGAGTATTATAACTCAGACATGATTCTTGGTCTATGTATGTGTGTGTGTGAGGAAGGTCAGACAGTGAAAGTTTAATTTTCCTTCTTCTTCATCTTGAAGATCAAAATCTGGATTAATTTAATCTCACACACACACACACACACACACACACACACACACTAACACACACACAGTAACACACACACACACAGACACACACAGTAACACACACACAGTTCAATTCAATTCAGTTTTATTTATATAGCGCCATATCATAACAAAGTTATCTCAGTTCACTTTTTCATATAGAGCAGGTCTAGACCGACTCTTTATATTTACAGAGACCCAACAGTTCCCACCATGAGCAGCACTAGGCGACAGTGGCAAGGAAAAACTCCCTCAAGCAGAACCAGAACCAGGCTCTGGGTGGGCGGTCATCTGCCTCGACCGGTTGGGTTGGGGGTGGGGGGGCAGGAGGAAAGAGAACATACAGTAGTACAGTACAGTTCCACATAGAGATGTAGAGTAATAGTTGTTGTAATGGTATTGATGTTAAACATAATACTAATAGCAATATAATAATAGTAATACTAATAATGAGAGCAATAACAGTAATAGCAGCAGTGGGTGCAGAGCAGGAACACGGGGGCAGCAGGTGCAACCACAGATCCAGACTCTACAGCTCCGGAGGCAGAAACACCTGCAGAAAGCAACAGAAGGAGAGAGAGAGAGGAGAGAAAGCACACAACTACGGGAAGAAGTTGAGTTAGTAAGAAGCATTGATGGCATTGAGTGCGTACAGATGGAGAGGAAGAGGAGGAGAGAGGAGCTCAGTGCATCATAGGAAGTCTCCCGGCAGTCTAGGCCTATAGCAGCACAACTAAGGGGGGGCTCAGGGCTCACCTGAGTCAGCCCTACTATAAGCTTTATCAAAGAGAAAAGTCTTAAGCCTACTCTTAAATGTGAGGAGGTTGTCCGCCTCCCGTACACAAACTGGGATCTGGTTCCACAGGAGAGGAGCTTGATAGCTGAAGGCTCTGGTTCCCATTCTACTTTTAGAGACTCTAGGAACCACAAGGAACCCTGCATTCTGGGAGCGCAGTGCTCTAGTGGGGTAATAGGGTACTATGAGCTCTTTAAGATATGATGGTGCCTGACCATTTAGGGCTTTGAAGGTGAGAAGAAGGATTTTAAATTCTATTCTGGATTTTACAGGGAGCCAGTGTAGAGAAGCTAATATTGGAGAGATATGATCTCTTTTCCTGGTTCTTGTCAGTAAACGTGCCGCAGCATTCTGGATCAGCTGGAGAGTCTTAAGGGACGTATTGGGGCAGCCTGATAATAGAGAGTTGCAATAATCCAGCCTAGACGTAACAAATACATGGACTAGTTTTTCTGCATCTGTTTGAGACAGGATGTACTTGATTTTTGCAATGTTACGTAAGTGGAAAAAAGGCAGTCTTTGAAGTTTGTTTTATGTGGGAGTTAAAGGACATATCCTGATCAAAGATAACTCCAAGATTCCTTACGGTGTCGCTGGAGGCCAGGGCAATGCCATCTAGAGAAACTATATCTTTAGATAATGTGTTTCGAAGGTGTTCAGGGCCAAGTACAATAACTTCGGTTTTGTCTGAGTTTAACATCAGAAAATTGCAGGTCATCCAGGTTTTTATGTCCTTAAGGCATGCTTGAAGTTTAGCTAATTGATTTGTTTCATCTGGCTTGATTGATAAATATAATTGAGTATCATCTGCATAACAATGAAAATCTATGGAGTGCTTCCTAATAATATTGCCTAAAGGAAGCATATACAAGGTAAACAGAATTGGTCCAAGCACAGAACCTTGTGGAACTCCGTGACTAACTTTGGCGTGCATAGAGGATTCATCATTAACATGTACAAACTGATATCGATCTGATAAATATGATTTAAACCAGCTTAGTGCGGTGCCTTTAATGCCAATTAAATGTTCTAGTCTCTGTAATAGAATGTGATGGTCAATGGTATCGAATGCGGCACTAAGATCTAACAAGACAAGTACAGAGACAAGTCCTTTGTCGGATGCAATTAGAAGGTCATTTGTAACTTTCACCAGTGCTGTCTCTGTGCTATGATGCTTTAAATCCTGACTGAAAATCCTTTAACAGCTTATTGTTGTGTAGAAAGTCACACCACTGATTGGCAACTGCTTTCTCAAGGATCTTAGAGAGAAAAGGAGGGTTAGATATAGGTCTATAATTTGACAAAACCCCTGGATCAAGAGTGGGCTTTTTTAGAAGAGGTTCAATTACAGCTACTTTAAAGGACTGTGGCACATAGCCTTTTAATAAGGACAGATTGATCATATCTAGTAAAGAAATGCTAACTAAGGGTAAAATTTCTTTAAGCAGCCGAGTTGGGACGGGGTCTAAGAGACACGTTGATGGCTTAGATGAGGAAATCATGGAAGTTAGCTGATTAAGGTTGATGGGAGAAAAGCAGTCCAAATGTACATCAGGTTTTACAGTTGTTTCTAAGGTTCCTGTGTTTGAAGATAAGTCAGTACCAAGCATGATCAGAAAACAAAAGTCTATAGCTGTGAGAACCAGTAACATACGAACAACATCTGGACAGAAGTCAGATGCTGTGCTCATAACTGCACCATTGATATTTTATTTAATACTGCTTAACAAATTAATACTTTATCAACTACAATTAATTCATTACATATGCAAGAAGAGTAATATGGCCTCCCTCCCCTCCTAATAAAAGTCTGCCAAACGGTAGGCAAACAGGTTTACATTTCAAGAGCACATTAAAGGGATTATGTCAGTATTTTGCACATTTTCCTGTGTAGCAACACCTTTCTCTAGACTGGTGGGAGTCTGCATATGAACCAATAACATGAGGGGGACAACATGTGCTGTAATGTAGAGCTGTGCTGGACCACATTTAGACTGAACTGCATCCTGCCTCCCTCTGCTTTAACGTTAAATGTTTTCTGACAGTGTACAAAATGTAAGAAAACCAACTCCAGGAAACTTTTTGTAGGCTTTATGGCCCATGCTTACCATCCAAAAGAAGCACAGACAGGGCCATAGCCAGGGAACATTTTTAAATGCATACTTAATCTGTCTGATTCTCTGTTCTCTGTATTGTCATCCTAAGTTTCTGCATATCTTCTTCCGTCTCGCACTCTCTCCTTTCACTTTAGCCTACTTCAATAATAAATTAACACAAATAACAAAAGCATGTTAGTAGCATTACTTGATTATTTATTGTGTGATGTTAAAGTAATGGGAGTCACATTGTGTTTCTAGGTTCAAGGCCCATTAAATTTAGATTCTATTGTCTATATGATTTTACAGATTGAAATTATGACAACAACAAGCAACTAACTAGTCAAAGTGCTCATTCAGACAGACTTAAAAAAAACGCAGGAGAAAAAGCAGTGAGACCAACCTCAACTTGTTCAGTCTAAAAAAAAAAATCAACCAACAATCATAGTCTGATCTGTGGAAAATAGTCTAAACCGTGATGTTCACAGAGGGCTCAGTTAGTTAGTTAGTTCATACATGTTACTGTCTTCAGCCAACTAGCTAAATGAAAGGTTTAAAGACATTAACAGTAAACACTGTTTACTCTTTGTACACACTGCACCAGATACCAGTCGTTTTTTCCCCCCTCACGTTTTATACATTAATCATTGGCTGGTTACCATAAATACAAATTCATGTTGTCTTACATTTTCATGTACACTAGCAGACCTACACAAATACCATCTGCATCACGTTTAAGAAATTACATGAATACCTGAAAGTTACTCACTCATAATGATGTTATCTCTTCCAAGCCTCCTGTGTCACAGACAGCATCTCAGGCAAAACTTGATATCCAAGGGGCACTTAAAATGACAAATCACATAGTTTACAAAAATCGATTTTATCCACAAAAACCACCAAAAATAGATTAGTCTGTGATGAAAGTTACCTGACTGCAATGGGAGCTAACATTACAGCGGTGGCCAGGAAAACAAAAAGTTGTTATCCTAACATCACCATTACAGTAAAATACATTTTTTTTCCAAAACGCAAACCTGAGCCACTAACTAGCTGCTTTCTACATCCTCCTCTTACCATCTGTCCTCTCTGCAGACACACAGTAAACACATGCACCATGTACAAGGCTTAATGAGGCTTAACGAGGAGGGCGTAGCCACAGGTTAGCTGGGCCTAGCTAGTTTACCACAACCAAAATCCAACAACTGTGCTAAATCATTTTTTTCCCCTTGTCAATCCAAAAAACAAACCTGAGCTGCCAGCTAATGTTAGTTGCTTCTGTCCTCTTCTCCACCTCCTGTCCTCCACCTTTTTACTAGCAAAAAGTAGCTTTAGGGCGTTCGCTATGGGCAAGCTCCGAAACTTAGCTCAGCTAACTAGCATGTGCAAAGAAAACAAACTGTGCTGCTTGACACTGCCCTTAAATATCAAAAAGCATACCATCATACCTCACCTTGCTTCTTATTTCTGAAAGATAAACATGAGTTGCTAATTAGCTGCCACACAGTCTCTTCTCCCCTCCAGCCTGAACTGAAGCAACTGCAGCTAGCTCTCCTACAAAATGCCTCGTGTCATAAGACAAGTGACCATGGGAAGTTAGGCTACATTGCTAACATTATTAATCTAATCTAAACCAGTTCATATACCCCAAAAGGATTTTAAACACGGTGGCCAATTAATATAAAATATGCAGTTAAACTAAAAGTTAAACTAACTATATTTTCATCAAATAGATATATGATATTGCATTAAATTGCATTTTACACCAAAAACACATCACTTAGTTACTGTTACTTGCAAAAACTAAACATTATATTTACAAATAAGCTACATTTGCAAATATAAATGCTTACCTGAATGTGTTTAATCCTCCGGTACATCCATTTGTCCAAGCAGCTGCTTTCCACTTTTAATCTTTAAATGGCGGACATCTAGGGACCTTGTAGCCCCTCCCACATGCACACAGCCAGTCACAAGAAAGCCCGCCTAAATCACATCGTGTGTATCGAAAATGTGTATGAAAGTGCAATGCAGCCACAATCTGTAGGGTGCACTGTTCTATACACTGGAATACACTTAAAATCAGGTCAAGTGGTCTAAAAGGACTTTCAAAGAAAATGAGAGGATACATTATTTAGACACTACCAAATGCAGTTACACTCTCTGAATTATGAGGACTATGGCATAGTCCGCCTATTACCCTTAGGTCCGCGTAGATCAGGTGCGTAGTCAGGTGCATTGTCCGTCTATACCCTATAAACGCACACACACACACACACACACACACACACACACACACACACAGTAACACACACACACACACACAGTAATACACACTCACTCTTCTCCTTCTTGAGCTTCTTCCTCTTCTTCTTCTTCTGTTTCTTTATCTTCCTCTTCTTCTTCCTCTTCTTCTTCTGTTTCTTTATCTTCCTCTTCTTCTTCCTCGTCTTCTTCTTCTGTTTCTTTAGCTTCCTCTTCTTCTTCCTCTTCTTCTTCTTCTGTTTCTTTATCTTCTTCTTCTTCTTCCTCTTCTTTTTCTTCTTCCTCTTCTTTTTCTTCTTCTTCTTCTCCTTCTTTTTCTTCTTCTTCCTCTCGTTCTTCTTTTTCTTCTTCTTCTTCCTCTTGTTGTTGTTCTCCTTCTTGAGCTTCTTCCTCTTCTTCTTCTGTTTCTTTAGCTTCCTCTTCTTCTTCCTCTTCTTCTGTTTCTTTAGCTTCCTCTTCTTCTTCTTCTTCTGTTTCTTTATCTTCTTCTTCTTCTTTTTCTTTTTTTTTCTTCTTCTTCTTCTTCCTCTTCTTCTTCTTCTTCTTCATCTTCTTCTCTGCCTCTGTGTATTTCTAGATTACTCATCTAGTTTTCCTCCTTATTCTGCTTCTTTTTTGTTAATTATTTAGTTCCTCAGGTTTCTTTGTGCGTCTCGTTTCTTTCTTTCTAGTTTTTATGTTCTCTAGATTATTGCGGTTCCAGTTTTTTCTCTTGTCCAGATCATCTCTTTTCTGTGTTTAGTTTCTACTTCATCTGATTTTTCTTCAGATTCTTTCTTTGTGTACTTTCTCCTCCATCCAGATAATTTTTCTTGTTGTTTCTGGTTCCTTGGTGCAGTGTTCCAGTGTTATCCAGACAGACTTGTGAAACATGAGTGAGTGGATCTATAATCAGAGCAGCTCCATGTGAGGAGTCCTCCTGAGACCCTGCCAGTGTGTCGTGAGTGTAGTTAACATTCTCCTGGTCACCCAGCAGTGGGTAATACTGAACAACAGGTCTCTGTGTGACAGAGACACTCTTTCTTACATCACAGCAGCAGCAGCCACTAAACCAACAGGAACTCACACTGAACCCTGAAAAACTAAATCTAACTAAAGAGCAGAGCTGCATCAATTAGTCGATCTATCGATTAGTATTACTAATTAGATAATCAAACAGTTGTTTTCATCATTTATGTCTTCCCATTTGTTGCTTCCAGCTTCTCAAATGGGAAGTTTTAAAACGACCTACTGGATCATCTCGTATTACTGGACTAATATTTTACAGCCTGTGGCTAAAACTGGATCTGTTGTGATATAAAAGTCACTGTTCCTGCAAAACAGATGTACACACTCTTTATTATGACTGGATCAGTGTTCAGTGTTTTAGTGTTCAGTGTTTCAGTGTTCAGTGTTTCACAGTTCAGTGTTTCAGTGTTTCACTGTTTCACTGTTCAGTGTTCAGTGTTTCACTGTTTCACTGTTTCACTGTTCATTGTTCAGTGTTTCAGTGTTTCATTGTTCACTGTTTCACTGTTCATTGTTCAGTGTTTCAGTGTTTCATTGTTTCATTGTTCAGTGTTTCACTGTTCATTGTTCAGTGTTCGGTGTTCAGTGTTTCAGTGTTTCACTGTTCAGTGTTTCACTGTTTCACTGTTCATTGTTTCAGTGTTTCATTGTTCAGTGTTTCACTGTTTCACTGTTTCACTGTTCATTGTTCAGTGTTTCATTGTTCAGTGTTTCACTGTTCATTGTTCAGTGTTCGGTGTTCAGTGTTTCACTGTTTCACTGTTCAGTGTTTCAGTGTTTCAATGTTCAGTGTTTCAGTGTTACAGTATTTCACTGTTCAGTGTTTCATTGTTCAGTGTTTCACTGTTTAGTGTTCAGTGTTTCAGTGTTTCATTGTTCAGTGTTTCATTGTTCATTGTTCAGTGTTTCACTGTTCAGTGTTTCGGTGTTTCACTGTTCAGTGTTTCGGTGTTTCACTGTTCAGTGTTTCAGTGTTTCATTGTTCAGTGTTCACTGTTCACTGTTCAGTGTTCCAGTGTTTCAGTGTTCAGTGTTTCAGTGTTTCACTGTTCAGTGTTCCAGTGTTTCAGTGTTTCAGTGTTCAGTGTTTCAGTGTTTCATTGTTCAGTGTTTCACTGTTTCACTGTTTCACTGTTCATTGTTCACTGTTCATTGTTCAGTGTTTCAGTGTTCGGTGTTCAGTGTTTCATTGTTCAGTGTTTCAGTGTTTCACGGTTCAGTGTTTCATTGTTCAGTGTTTCGCTGTTTCACTGTTCATTGTTCAGTGTTCAGTGTTTCAGTGTTTCATTGTTCAGTGTTTCAGTGTTTCAGTGTTCAGTGTTGAGTGTTTCAGTGTTTCAGTGTTCAGTGTTTGTGTTTCAGTGTTCAGTGTTTCAGTGTTCATTGTTCAGTGTTTCACGGTTCGGTGTTTCAGTGTTGAGTGTTCAGTGTTTTAGCGTTCAGTGTTTCAGTGTTCAGTGTTTCACTGTTCAGTGTTTCACTGTTCAGTGTTTGTGTTTCAGTGTTCAGTGTTTCACTGTTCTGGCTCATCTCGTATTACTGGACTAATATTTTACAGCCTGTGGCTAAAACTGGATCTGTTGTGATATAAAAGTCACTGTTCCTGCAAAACAGATGTACACACTCTTTATTATGACTGGATCAGTGTTCAGTGTTTTAGTGTTCAGTGTTTCAGTGTTCAGTGTTTCACTGTTCAGTGTTCAGTGTTTCATTGTTCAGTGTTTCACTGTTTCATTGTTCAGTGTTTCAGTGTTTCATTGTTCAGTGTTTCACTGTTCATTGTTCAGTGTTTCAGTGTTTCATTGTTTCATTGTTCACTGTTTCACTGTTCATTGTTCAGTGTTTCAGTGTTTCCTTGTTTCATTGTTCAGTGTTTCACTGTTCATTGTTCAGTGTTCGGTGTTCAGTGTTTCACTGTTTCACTGTTCATTGTTCAGTGTTTCAGTGTTTCAATGTTCAGTGTTTCAGTGTTTCAGTGTTCAGTGTTTCATTGTTCAGTGTTTCACTGTTTCACTGTTCATTGTTCAGTGTTTCAGTGTTTCATTGTTTCATTGTTCAGTGTTTCACTGTTCATTGTTCAGTGTTCGGTGTTCAGTGTTTCACTGTTCAGTGTTTCAGTGTTTTAGTGTTTCAGTGTTTCAATGTTCAGTGTTTCAGTGTTACAGTATTTCACTGTTCAGTGTTTCATTGTTCAGTGTTTCATTGTTCATTGTTCAGTGTTTCACTGTTCAGTGTTTCGGTGTTTCACTGTTCAGTGTTTCAGTGTTTCATTGTTCAGTGTTCACTGTTCACTGTTCAGTGTTCCAGTGTTTCAGTGTTCAGTGTTTCAGTGTTCACTGTTCATTGTTTCACTGTTCAGTGTTCACTGTTTCACTGTTTCACTGTTTCACTGTTCAGTGTTCCAGTGTTTCAGTGTTTCAGTGTTCAGTGTTTCAGTGTTTCATTGTTCAGTGTTTCACTGTTCATTGTTCAGTGTTTCAGTGTTTCATTGTTTCATTGTTTCATTGTTCAGTGTTTCACTGTTCATTGTTCAGTGTTCGGTGTTCAGTGTTTCACTGTTCAGTGTTTCAGTGTTTTAGTGTTTCAGTGTTTCAATGTTCAGTGTTTCAGTGTTACAGTATTTCACTGTTCAGTGTTTCATTGTTCAGTGTTTCATTGTTCATTGTTCAGTGTTTCACTGTTCAGTGTTTCGGTGTTTCACTGTTCAGTGTTTCAGTGTTTCATTGTTCAGTGTTCACTGTTCACTGTTCAGTGTTCCAGTGTTTCAGTGTTCAGTGTTTCAGTGTTCACTGTTCATTGTTTCACTGTTCAGTGTTCACTGTTTCACTGTTTCACTGTTTCACTGTTCAGTGTTCCAGTGTTTCAGTGTTTCAGTGTTCAGTGTTTCAGTGTTTCATTGTTCAGTGTTTCACTGTTCATTGTTCAGTGTTTCAGTGTTTCATTGTTTCATTGTTTCATTGTTCAGTGTTTCACTGTTCATTGTTCAGTGTTCGGTGTTCAGTGTTTCACTGTTCAGTGTTTCAGTGTTTCAGTGTTTCAATGTTCAGTGTTTCAGTGTTT
>VMKM01003838.1:0-27613 GCA_008360985.2 Macquaria ambigua | reverse complement strand
AACATGATTCATTTTGAAAGTTTGTTTATAGTCAGTTCAATCCGAGGTTATAGGTGAAGTGTTTTGTTGAAGTGTTGTTGCTATGGTTACCTGCAGGTTAAAGTGCTGTACCCGTCACACAGATTTAGAACGGTCGAAATCCAATAAAAAAAAGTGTTGGTTAATGTTGAGTTGCAGTGATCGGTGAGGATTTTAGGAAACAAAACCATGAAGTACTACTTAAACTCATTCTAATTTATTGGCTGATATTGATCATAAACATCTGGACTCAGTATTTTCAGTTTTTATTTTTCTAAAATACATGGATTTATAGGTGTTTATTGTAAAAAAAATAAATGAGGAATAGGTAGAATTTGGATTTTAAAAAATTAATATACATATCTGAGTGAAAATCTAACAGGAAAACATTTGCAGGAAAAATTAACAATTCCTTTTGTTAAATGACTTATAATATAAATATTACTAATTACTTTGTTAATTACATACATTATACACAAACTGCTATAAATCTACAAAAATAAATCTGTTCTAACTGATCTGCTCCTTTTTTTATTTTATTTTGAAAAAAAAAGTATTTTTTGGTTAAAATGGTTATAAACATTGATCCTTATAAATATGGTTTAATCACAGCAAATCAAATGCATTTGTTAATTAACATACAAATGATGTAATCATTGGTGACAATTAATACAACCTTATTACAGAGTGTGATAATGATCATTATGGTGAATATTATTAAACCAGTTTGTTATCTTCAGGATAAACTTTGAAAATATCCTGAAACAATCACTTTCTCTCTTCACACCTTCATTCCTGTACTCCTCGTCTTCCTCCCTCTCTCCCTCTCTCTCTGTGTAACGGTGCCTCTCTCGCCCGCCCGCCACATTTCTCTCTCTGCTCCCCTGTTCCCTCTCTCATCCATCTTCATCTCCCTCCATTAGTTTGAATTAGCAACCGTCTCTCTCTATTATTGCCTACCGAATTCCCTGCGCTGTGTGTGTGTGTGTGTGTGTGTGTGTGGATGACAGCTGGGCCTCATCCCCTCTGCCATTTACACCAGGGAAGAAAAGAAGTATAAACAGATGGGCAGATGTTCACATCACACACACACACACACACACACCTCAATTTTTCCTTGGCCTTGTCCTCTCCTTCTCTGCCTCTCTCTCCTCCGTCACTGTTTTTCTCTTTCTCTTTATTTTTTGGGTATTTTCTTCCATCTCTCCATCGTCTTACCTCTGCCTTCACTTCTCTCTCACTCTTTTGCTCTTTTTGCTCTCAGTCCACTCGAGTTTAATCAAGTTTAATTCAAATTTAGCTGCCAAAAATACGCTTTTACTCTTTCCACCTTTGTACCCACATCTGTTTTTGTCCATATGTAACAAAATACAACCTCGAGTTAATACAGACGGTGGTCAAACACTTCTACACACATCACAAAGCGAGCTTTCTTTCAGGTTTTAAAACTCTCTTCAGTTTAACTCACAGGGTTCGTACAAAGTCTTGAAAGTTTGGAAAATGCTTCATTTTAACAGTTATGTTTTCAAGGTTAGTAATATGCTTGAATTCGAACATACTCCTTGAAAAACATTTGATTTTTCAACATAATCTGGTGTTTCATCATCGACACAATCACTCATGGAAACCAAAAATATTTTAATATTAGAAATGAAATTTGTTTGTTGTCTCCTGGCATTTATAGTAACAATTGAAGAGTCTGGACATTTTTGGTTATGGTGCCTTGAAAGTGCTTGAATTTTACTCTTAAAAAGCTGTACGAACCCTGAACTCAGTTATCGAAACAGCTCACCAGGAACCCTACCACAAATGTCCACTGATCCTGGACAGCGACCTGCATAAAGACCCCGGGACAAGTTTCCTAACAGCTACTTTATTTTAAATTATTTTACTCTGAGTAAAAGTCCAAACTCTGCGGGAGGTGTCATGATACGTGATACATTAAAGTGTCTTTTATTATCTTATTATCTGCTGCCATATTTTGTTATGAGAGAGGTTGTGTCCAGTGTATGGAGGCACACATTACTACACTACTGCAAGTACTGTGAGACTTTGAAAACTCCCTTTAAAACTGAGATTGTTCCAGCAAAGCCACAATTCGTGTGGCTTCAGTTGACAAAAGGAAAACCTTTAATTCATCTTTCGCAGAGTCTGTAACGCATTAAATCAATCAATCAGTCTGTGTTCTTGCTGTATACTTTCGATTCAGGAGCGTCTTTGTGGCTTCCTCTTATTTGGCGTGAGATTCATTTAGGCAGCGAGAGACAGAGCCTGAAAGTGTTTCGTGCCAAAAACAATATGAAATGAAGAGCACAAATGAAGTAATTCATGCACAAAAATTAGTTTCTATTTCCTCCATGACACTTCCTCGGCTCCATACATTTATTTTAGTTATTTATTTTTACAGAGTGTCCATTTGCACCCGGGTGCAGATAGTCACATGGCAACTATTCGGCTGTTTACACCTAGAGTGAGCGTCGTCCACAGGTCGTTATTGACAGCCGCGGGTCTCTATTTCCTAAACCTAAGGCTTTCTAACATGGTTAACTTCAGGGCTAACTTCTCCCACGTGCAGCGTCAAAAGAGGGTGGTTATTGACGATGGCGGGTGTCTATTTTGGGCCACTGGGGTTTAGTGTGAGCCACAGATCGCCTGTTGTAGACCACGGGTGTTTCCTCCCTGGGTACAAATAGCATTTTACACTTGGGTGCTTTTTTAGTTGATTTTTGTATCATATTTAAACTCCCAAATTCATTCAGACTCAGGTAAACTTGTGTGTTTCTGTACGTACGACCATTCGGGAATTTTGTTCATACCGAGGAGAAAATTCAAAATACAAGAATATTGGTAAATGTGATCAGTTCGAATCTGTTCGTACGAGTGGTTCTTGTATGAGGCCAAATGTGTGTGATTGTCGACCTTGTTTGCCATCTCTAACGTCCTTTTCCTACCACCTTTGTCATCTTCTTTCTGCTACAGTCATATTTCACTCTCCTCTTTTCCCTGTTAGACTTTTGTCTTCTTCCTCTGCCTTTGTGTCTAGACTCACTGACAAAAACAAAAGCTATGGTTTCCATTCACACACAGATCTGTCCCTCTCATTCATCCCCCTCGCTCAGTGTTTTTCTCATTTCTGTGATGAAAAAACTAAACAGATACAACTGTCACTGGCAGGACAAGCCCGAGCGATCGACTTTCACTCATCAAACACCAAAACATCCTTTCTCTTTTTTCCCTCTCGCCCTAAATATCCCTTTCTCTCATTATGAGTCCATTTCTCCCCCTCTGTCCTCCCTCGCTTTATTTTCTTTTTCGTTCGTACACTTGTTCTTCTGCTCCATTGTCCACCGGAGTTTCCCAGGCCGGTGTGAGTGTCTCTTACAAAGAAAATAAGGTCGGACAATGAAAAGAAGGCTTTCCGCGCACTCGCAAAACAAAACAAAACAAAAAACACTCTGAATGAAATAAAAGGAGGAGGAAGAAGAAGAGGAGCAGGAGGGAATAAATAAAAAACGACAGTGCGAAAGAGAATAAAACTGGAGAATAGAGGAAGTGTAACTCTATCAGCTTATTTGCCAGGTCAGCTGAAGAAAAGGAAGAAATGGAAGGAGGAGGAAGGAAAATAGAAACAGTCTGGGTGGAAACAGCTTTCTCTCTCTCTTTTCTTTTCTCTTTGCTTTTTGTTTTCTGTCTTTTTAATAATTCAGAGAAGCAAACACAGCAGAGATGGAGCGGGCCGGAAAGTGTGTGTTAAGTCTTTGTTTTTATATATGTCACTTAGTGCTTTAGGACCTTTTCCTGATAGATACTTTTAGACTGAACGTTACGATCAGACAGCCAACACCATCCAGGATACCTGCTGCAAGCATCCACACGTGTCTTTATTATTATTAGTAGTAGTAGTAGTAGTAGTAGTAGTAGTAGTAGTTAGTATCTAATGCCACATTCAGCTATAAAAACTGGTTCTAAATCTCATATGTGCAGCATAAGTAGGACATTGTTGTATGCATTCAACTTTATGATTAAGTTCAGTTGCACTTGTTTTAACAATACTAATGATTTGTTTAAATTGTTGTTAAAATGGCATTACATTTGGTGAAGAGCACATAATGACTTGTTTAGGCAGAGAAACTCCAGCAGTTTCGAGGTACTTGTACTGTACTTGAGCGTTTCCATGTTATGCTACTTCATACTTCTACTTCACTACGTTTCAGAGAGAAATATTATACTTTTATTACACCATGAATAATGTTTACTGGACGGGAAATTTGGAAATCTGTTCACTGAAATAATCAACATTTTCATAATTTTTCTCTTGCGGCGTCAAACATCTTAGTTTCTGTCTTCTGCACCTTCTTCATTTATTCTGCTCTCCTGTTATTTATTCTCACACCTCCACCTTTCTCCTCCCTCCTGAGTCTGCCCTGAATTTCTTGTTTTCTTCACATAAAAACAAACTGTAAAACACATCAACAGCTGCGGGGAGGAGAGCAGGAAGGAAACCAGAGACAGGAGAGAAAGTATTATTTAGTATTGAAACTCGACCCGAGCTCATGTCACAGATCGTCTCTTCACTCAGATCATTTACAGTGACTGCAAACATATGGACACATGACAGAGACCTCCGTTACACCTGTGTGTGTGTGTGTGTGTGTGTGATGTAAATGCTGGCCGGTTGGGTTTCAATACTATTCAGTGTCTTCTCTCTTCTTCTTTGTCATTTGCTCCCTTTTTTCTTTTTGTTTCCTCGCTTCAGATTTCTCTCTTCAACTCTCATTTCTTATCAGTTCTTTTCATTTTAAATAGTCTAACGTTTATTAAACAGTACGTTCACGCTGATACAGTCTATGACTAAAGGAAATGCACTTACATGGTGTTTTTTGCTCAGTGAAAAGAAATCAAAGGTGAATCGGTGCCTTCGTCTGCTGCCTCCGTTCTCATGGTGATAACATTTACAGTATTTATACAAATGACCAGAGGTGGGACCAAGTCACAAGTAAGTCTCAAGTCTTTGCACTGAAGTCCAGAGTCATGTCCTTAATGTCTGTTTTTGTGTGTTTTTCCGCGCGTGTGTGTGTGTGTGTGTGTATGTGTGTGTGTGTGTGTTACCTGTGTTGGAGTGCAGGTCATCGTTGTCCGACTCGTTGCCGTTCTGGAGACTCATCATCATCTTCATCTTCTGCAGCTTCTGGAGCTCGGCCATGGCTGCCGCTGTCAGGCCTGTTAGACACACACACACACACACACACACTACAGTTACCTTCATCATCATCATCATCATAATGACAAACATCTGTAGCAGCAGATTGTCAACCTATTGGAACCATCAGCTGCCCTAAAATCCATCAACTCCGATATTTCTCACAACTAACCCGTCGCAGCTTTTGTGATAACTGCTCCTCAGCCCTCTCAGGTGCTGCCTGCCTTTACCCATGATGCTTTGCAGCGAGCTGTGACACGCACGCAGACGCTCACGCCCGGCTGTCGGCATAAAAAAAAATGTCTTTTCAGTCTGAGCGTTTTGTTGAAGTGTTTCAGGGTGTGAGTGCCGTTTCGGACGCCTCAGGGCTAATGTATATTCACTGATACACACACGCAGACAAACAAAACACACACACACACACACACACACACACACAGAGAACACACTCCCACTGCTACACACACACACTCTTTTGTATGGACTAAGATCCCTGGCTCTGTGCACTGACCTGGAACTGACTTCTATACACAACAACCAGCAGAGTGAGAGCGTTGACCCTGTGTGTGAGTTTGTGAGAGTGAGAGAGAGAGAGAATGCTTTATTGTGTAAATACACTATTATGTTTGTAAGTGTGCACGTGAGCTTTTGCGTGTTTGTACAGTTTGCTTTCATGTATGTATGTATGTGTGTGTGTGTGTGAGGGAATGCATGCATGCTTATCTGTGCATACTTGTGTGTGTGTGTGTGTGTGTGTGTGTAGGTCAGTTGGTTTTGCCCTGGTCACGGTTGACGGCCTTGGAGGAATGTCCATTACACACACAGTACAGTTGTCTGCAAGCTATAAAGAAAACAAGATAGAGGGAGGAGGAAAAAAAGGAGTAGAGGGAGGAGGAGGAGGAGGAGTTGTCGCGTTGTTTGAAATTTAATTTAAAGCAGGATGGAGGGATGGATGGGGGGGTGTGGGAGAGAGAAAGTTACTGAGTTTTTTGTTTTGTTTTTCTAATTAAAGTCATAAAATTTAATGTCATTTGTCTGTTTTTCTGTGGGAAAAAGGAAGGAAAAACACTAAGTTACTTGATGTTACTGTAGTCTGACTTAGAAAGATTAAAAAAATTAACTTATATTTTTGGATTGTGCCGTGTAGAGACCTGCTTTATTCCGCTGACCCTCATTTCTAGATAACTCGCAGTGTAAAGGTGTCTTTTGTTTACATGATGCCTCCATGAAAGAACAGGAGGATGGAGGATCAGTTAAGGAAGGAAAGTTGCAGTTTGTTTGTTTTCATTTGTTGAAGACAGGATGTTGGCGCGGGACATGAAGGAGAAAACTTGTGATGGCTGCTGCATGCGTGTTGGTTAGGCACATTTCATACCTAAAGGCAACACAAAGTGCTTTACAGAATACACGGGCAACAGCACAAGAAACAAATGATAAAAACAAGAGAGTAAAAACAATCAGAAGCGCACAGAATAACAAACAAATACATTGGATTTAAAAGAAAATTCATTAAAAGCAAAGGTAAACAGGTAGGTTGTGAGGTTTTAGTTGTGTTGGTGCTACGGCTGTGAATTAGCTGATGAGCTAACAAGGGAACATTTACACTGATGTTTTTAAAATGTATGTATATTTTCACCCTAACAACGAGCATCACATGACTACTTGTATGTGAAAGGTGTCTCTCATAGTGAGAATTATCACCCCGAGCCACAACTTTACTGTTTCGCTTCACTCTTGCCGCTCTCATGCCGTCGTCTTCAGCGGCTGTTTCCACCGAAAAAAAAGCTCTAAAAACCCAAAAGTCAGCAGCAAACTGCAGACAGACACAGCTAGCAGCTAGCTGGTGAACATAGTGGAGCATTTAGCAGCTAAAGAGCCAGATGTTTCCCTCAGGAGTTGGTGGAGACTAAAACAACTACTAATCAGTGCTAATGTTTCTCCATATTTGCTGGTTGTGTAAATAAGCAGCTATTTGCTAACTAGTTTGCAATGTCAACTTGAAAGGTGATGATGTGTCAGTGTTGTGTCCACAGCTTGTTTCCGCCGCCTCAAAGATCTGTTACTGTAGGTTTAAACTCATCCCGTTTTACAGGAAGAAAAAGAAAACCAAGCAGTTTAATGAAGAAAATACAATCAATTTATTTTATCTACATGCATACTTAAATATGTATCTATTTTATGACTTTCTACTTTATAACTTTTATTCTTAAAGAGCTGACTTTTTCCAAATTGGACAACGGATCTTAATCCGACTCTGAATATAAACAGAACTCTTCCAGAATCCACCAGTAAGTGATTTATATCACTCAGTTTAACAAGTGCACCTAATGAGGAAAAGCTACTGAGTAAAAGGAAGGGAAAGGGAGAGAGAGAGAGAGAGAAAGAGGTCCAGTCAAAGAGCCCGAGGCAGAGTGACCAGACGTATTGTCTGCTGTCCTGCTGGGAGAGAGGAGGAGGAGGAGAGAAATGGAGAAACATGATGGAGGAAAAAGAGGCCAAAAATGGAGAGAGGAGGAGCAGAGGACCATAAGGAGCTGCTGCTCACAAGACAAGAAAAGACTCTGATACAAGCTGAGATATACGACAACTTCACATAAATGCTCATGAAAAATGAATTAAAAGGTGAAGAGAATGGAGAGAAAAAAACAAAAGGCTGAAAGGGGGAAAAAACAAGAAGTAGGATTGATGTGAAAGGAAGCAGAAAGAGGGGGAAAAGATGGAGACACGAGGATATAAAGATGGAAAGGCGAGAGAGAGGCATGGAGATGGAAAAACAGAAAGAAGAATGAGTGACATGAAGAAGTGGGATGGATGAAGGCGAAGAGGTCAAATGCATAAAAGAGAAACAAGGGGGAGTAACGCCGGGCGCTGTTGTGTGTACCAAATTTTACCAATAAGTAAATAATAGATGTTGAGATAATTCAGTCTGGACCGCCCGGAAAAACCCCGTCCAACAAACAGTAACCAGTCATTTCTTGCAGGCTGGAAAAAAAAAAAAAACAAGCTGATTCTATTTTGTTAAAGTGAAAATGTTTGCAAATAAAGTTTTTCAAATTTAAGAATGAACACGAGAGAGGATGAGAGAAAAGAGGGTGGGAATAAAAATGGAAAATGGAGTCAGGACTGCATTCACACATCAATTACTGAGGAACACCTTGACACACACACACACACACACACACACACACACACACACACACACACACACACACACACACACGGACAGAGTCAGAACGCCCGCTTCGCCTCAATGCAACCAGAAGACAATCAATAGTGAGGCCACAGCCACAATACTGTTCTCCATCATGACTATCAAACACACACACACACTCTTTCTCTCTCAGATCGATGGCTGTCCGCTGTGTCCACGGTTACCGAGCATCGACCCCGTCGCTAATGGCGACCACGGAACCTTGGGAATTAGTGTGTGATTGATTGACAGACTGCTTCAAAGACACACACATCATATACAACCTGTGTGTGTGTGTGTGTTTCAGTGGTCCCCTGTGGGTTGTCCATACGTTGTTTACCCATCTCTTCTTTTTCCCTTCATGTGCATCCCTAATGCTCTCCGAAGGACGAAAGAGAGAAAGGAGAGGAAAAGAGGAAGTTAAGTGAGGACAAACAGGATTATGACAGAACGGAAGTGAATCGTCAGCACAGCGTGATAAACATCGCCGGGCTGAGAAAATCAGGAGGACTTTTCCCACCAGCGCTCACATGATGGTGATGGTGACTTTGCTCTTCCTAGTTAGAAACGCCACAAGAAGTTTGAGGGAAAAGGCAAGTAAAGATCTGTTCTATTGAAGACTTTCGTAAAAGTCTATTTTCTATTTTTCTATCACTGAAAACTGCTCAAGGAAATCGGGTCAGCTGAGTCAGTGATTTCCTTCAAGTCTCTTCTTAAAACATACTAGAGAACGTACAGTTTTAATTTTCTTTGAACTTGTCTTTTATTTCCTTTAAAAAATGTTTTTCTTTTCTTATTCTTGCCTTTTCCTACGTTTTAAGACTTTTTTGACCTTTTACTTACTATTTTGCTGTCTTTGTGACGTGGATTTTGAAAAGTGCTCTATAAATAAACATTATTATTATTATATATAAAACTGGATCATCTCTATGCTCTTTTTTGTGCTATGCAAGACAGTATTCTCCTTTTTATGTCGTCTGTTTTTGTATTTGTAATCATCGTAGCATTGTTTTTATGGCTTTACAGATGCCAATGTCGGTCGGTTGGTTCAGACTGAAATATCTCAGCAACTACTGGATGGATTGCCATGAAATTTGGTACCCATGGTGCATGAATCCTACTGACTCTGGTGTGAATAAACTAATGAAGAAGACAATAAGATATTTTTTCTTGAATCATTTTTAGTGTCCCTAAAATCTGCCCTTAACTTGGCAAAAATGTGTTTTCAACCCTACGCTGCCATTTTGGCCGTGCAGTTCTCTCGTGTAAAAGAGTTCATGTTTCTCAAGAGACGTCCTGATTAAATGAAGTTGAAATAAAAGATTTAAAGGAGCGTCACTTACATAAACGAGGAAACACAGTCTCACCCACGTTTGATTAAACGGTCAAATTAGAGCAAAGTACAGAGGTGAAACTCCACAGCAAAGGAGAAAATAAAAAAAGCCTTGTTGTCAATTACAACTTTGATTGTAAACCATTAAATGTGCCATGTTTTGTTGCTAATTGTGGAAATCAGGATACTATAAAGGTTCAAGTTTTGAATGCCGAAACGTTTTACTTCAACGTAAATGTTTGGGACACTTGACAGCAAGACAGCATGAAATTAAAACAAATAATTAAGCTTTTTGCAGGAAAGTACATTAAATGAAGATATGTTTCACTCTCTGGAAGCAAGTTCTTCATTTTGTACCGAACAAAACATCCTGTTCTCAACACATTTGTATGTCCAGAACTCTGTCCTACATAGTACAACAGTGCGACTAAGTCGTTAACGCCCCACCCATCTAAAAGACGTGTACCATTTCCTGCTACTGTAAGGCCTTTTTCGGTAAAAGCATCCACCACATGGCAGGCGATATTCTAAATGAGATCCGACAGTGTCCTTCTGCAGCACAGGATGGTCTTTAATAGCTTTGAGTTGGCTGGTGGAGGCTGTTGGGTGATCTTTGAGAGTCCTAAAGCCCCTCTCCTGAGCTCGCGTGAAACCCACCCCATTTGGCCGCGGTCGTAAATATTTAATCCACTGCACCTACATCTCTGACGAAGTGCTCTGAACACGCTCTCAGAGACAGAGTGACACTTTGAATAAAACAAACAGGAAAACAGAGAAATTGCTCTTTGTGTTCTGAATTTAGAAACGCACTGTTCTGGCCTTTTTTTGTTTTTCTGTTTTTTTCTTTCTTCCTGCAAGCACTCGGAGTGCCAATTTACAAATGCAGTCGATTGCTCTTGTGCTGAGTCAAATAGATTTCAGCTCCGCATTCGGGCACTTAGGTCGCCCATCTTTAGCTTTCACTGAAAGTCCAAGGTGCCCATTTGGAACCATTTTACAGCGGCCATCTTGTGTCATCTCTAATAGACACAGACACTGGCTTTAGAGTCATTGTTTTTGAGTCTGTAAACAGCTCAACAGGAAGCCTTGAGCGCTTGAGTTTTTCCAACAGTAAAACTCGTCCTGTTAGAGGTTGTCAATGGTTATGGTTCAATTAAATTCAATGTTAAGAGATTCTATTGCATTTAAAAGACAGTGATTATTGGTTCTTTTGTCTATTAAAATCAATACTCTGGGGTTCTATAACCTACTAAAGTCAAGGGGTTATGTGTTGCCTAATAAAGTCAATTAAACTCAATCATTAGAGACTCTATTGGCTATTTAAAGTCAATAGGTTGGGGTTTCAATTGCATGTTTAAAGTAAATGGTTAGGGGTTCTATTTTAAAATCAATAGATAAGGTTTCTAAATTCATTGATTAGGTGCAGTTTGGAATTTGAACAGTTTGGAATTCTATTACCTGTTAATAGAAGTCAATAGTTTTATTGTCTAATGAAGTCAAAAGGTATGTGTTCTATTGTCGAATAAAGTCAATGGTTGGGGGTTCTATTCCCTGTTTAAAGTCAATGGTTAGTGGTTTAAGTCAATAATTAAGGTAAGTGCTGTATATTGAATTTGAACAGTAAAAAAAAAGAAAAATCCAGGCGTGAGGAGTTTGTTTCAAGATCACTGTCTGTCTGTCTGTCTGGGGTAAAAAAGAAGTTAATTATTCCTTTATCTCTGAAACACCATGGATTGAGAAAGTGCAGAGGGTTTTTATTTCTTTCAATGAGTGATTTTGAACTATGAGTTCTGATCGTCAACAAATCATTAAATTGGTGGACATCAATTTTTTAAGCAAAACAAACAACTCACAGAATCAACAAGCCTCTTTTTATTAGCAGTAATTACTCGCAGGCTGGTAAAAACAAGCGGTTCGGAGTGTTTTATTGTAATGAAGTGTGCTGCAGGTTATTATAGTTTATAACCTCATTGATTTCGTTCTGGCAGAACTTCACACTTTTAGCCGTTTATGAGCGAGGGATCGTTCAATTAAACTGTAATCTTCAAGAGTTATGTTGTTGTTTATTCAGTCCTGTTTTGTTTGTTGCTCACTGCTAAGTGTTGTGGTGTTTCACAGACGATCAGCTGTCAATCAAACCGTTTTCTGTTGCTTTAGTTTGACGTGTCATTTCCTGTGTTTTAGAGCACTAAAAAAGAATAAGAAACAAGTTTTTATTGCCCGTTTTAGAGCAGTTCCTCACTCAGCTGTACAATTACTGATGGTTTCCTCACCAGTGGGGGGCGCTAGCAGCCACTTATCGTGTGTGTGTGTGTGTGTGTGTGTGTGTGTGTGTAGTCCTCGTATAGAAATAGAAAAAGAAAAAGCGGGGAAACGTGATGCAGGAGGTGGAAGAAAAAAAAAAAAAAAAGAGGAGGAGAAGAGATGAAAAAGACTTAATGTCACTTTAGTCCTCTTCAGCCCTCCCTCCCTCTCCTCTCGCTCTCCCACTCCTCCCCCTTCATCTCTCCCTCGATCTACCACCCTCTCTCTCTCTCTCTCTGCAGGTGCACATAAGAGTCCTCAGATGAGTGTATTCTTTTCATGACAAGATTGAAAGCACTTCATCTGTAACCTACACACAGTACTGCACAGTGTGTGTGTGTGTGTGTGTGCTCATGCGCCAGATGTGTTGATGTTTATGTTTGTCACTGCAAAAAATGTGTGTATTTGTGCAAGAAACATGTGTTTATGTACTGTATGTGTGTGTGTTTATACGTCTTTGTGTGTGTATTAAGTGTTTGTAGGTTTGTTTGTGTCTCTGTATCCAAAGTGTTTGTAGTGTGTGTGTGTGTGTGTGTGTGTGTGTGTGTGTGTGTGTGTGTGTGTGTTAGAAGACAAGGCGAACCATTGAGCTGTTTTTGAAGTGAATTAACAAGTCAAATGAGTGCCGCAGCACCCTGCATAGGTTACCACACACACACACACACACACTCCCACGCTTATAATCACAGCTTCTTTGTTAAGGAAGATGAGGCCAATTAAACTGATATCACTCTCTTGTTGTCGTTTATGCCTCCTCCCTCTTTCTCTCATCTTTCTCTGTTTCGCCCACTTTTTGCCTGTTTCTTCTTCCTCTGCTCCATCGTCCATCATCCATCTTTCTTTTCACCTCCTTTCCTTTCTCCCCATTTTAATTTTTTTCTTCCTGTACCATCTCATTTCTTTTATCTTCCACCCTCCCATATCACCATCTTCTCTTTGCAGCTTCCTAACCCTCAGTTTCCCTCTTCTTCTGTCTTTCCACAAGTCTTCCTCCATCCATCTTTCCTCCTCTTTCCCTCCCATACCACCATCTTCTCCTTCCTCCTCTTTCAAAATGTATTTACACCTTTCTTTCTAAAGTTCTTCCATCTTTTTTCAGCGTCTCATTTACTCCCATCTTCTTCTTCCTTGTGTCTTTTCCTTCTTTCTTTTAACCCCTTTCTCTTCTATCTTTACCTCTACTTCCTCTTCCTTCACTTTTTCTTCTTCCATCTCTTCCTTTTCTGAATCTTCCGCCTGCCTTCTTACCAACAACCTCCTAGTTTTCCCTCCTCCTCCTGTCTCCTCTTTCTTCTTCTTCCTCCTCTTTCTGTCTCCTCATCTCTCTCCTGTCATCTGTTTATCCTTCCCTCTTCATCCTTTGCTCTTCTTCACTATTTTCTCCAGACTCTCTCTCTCTCCCTCCTTCTCTCGCTCTGTGTTTTCTAACAGTGTGATAAATGTCCATCTGTGATTGGCCGATGCCCCCCATCGCCGTGGCGCCCGCGAGGTCGTAAACAACAGCCCGTCTCCCCCGGCAACGTGGCGTCTCCATGGACGCAGGGCCGCTAAGACGACCAACTCTGCGTGTGTGTGTGACTGAGGCGGAATGCGACATCGACGACTGCCAAGTGTGTGTGTGTGTGTGTGTGTGTGTGTGTGTGTGTGTGAGAGGGAGTGTGTGTGTGTGTTGTATATGTGTGTGTGTGTGTGTGTGAGCTAATGAGCGATCATAAGTGAGCAAATGTTTTCTCTGGGTTCCACTAATGTTCGACAAACACACACACACACTTCTGCGCACACCCCCTCACACATACCTGATGTGTGTGTGCAGTCAGTAAAGTGTGTGTGTGTGTGTGTGTGTGTGTGTCATTAGTATGCCACAGTGAGCTGTGTCCATATGTCACTAAACACAACCATGTTTTATTTATCCTGGAGAGAGAGAGAGAAGGAGGCCAACAGTCACTGTCAAGGGGACGGAGGAGAGGAAGGAGGGAGGGAGGGAAGGAAGGAGGGAGGGAGGGAGGGAGGGAGAGGAAAATTGGTAAAAAGATTTGAAGGAAAGAGCGAGGTGAGAAGGAGAAGTGAAGGTTGAGAGAGAAATCGGGGAGATGAAGAATAAGAGGGAGAAGAGAAGGAAAGAAGAGGGAGTGAGATGGCAGGTGAGAAATGAAAGGAGGAGAAGGAGGATAGAAGGAGGCAAGGGAGAAGAAGAGGAGGGAGGAGAGGAAGAGGAGAGAGAGCAAGATGGCAGGTGTGAAGTTAGAAATGAAAGAGAGATCGAGAGGAAAAAAAGCATAAGGAGGAAGGATAGAAGGAGATAAGGGACATGAAAAAAATGGAGGGAGGACCAGAGCAGAAGAAAAGTGAAAGGAAAATGAGATTTTAAAAAAAGAGTGTAAGAAAAGGGGGAGGGGAGGAAACTATGAGGAAGAGTGGAAGGTGAGATGCGAGGAAGGAAGGAAAGACAGAAGGTGGAAAAGGAGGGCAAGAATGAAAGATAAGAGGTAAGAGGGAGAAAAAAAACGAGGGAAGAATGAGAGAAAGGAGGTAGACAAGGAAAAGATGGAGGGAAACAGGAGAGAAGAAGAGAAGGGAATAAAGTGATGAGGGGGAGGAAGGAAGAAAGGTGAGAAAGGGGGAGATAGAGGAGATAAGGAGGGAAAAGGGGGGGGGGGTTGAAAAGGGAGGAAGTACTGAAGCAGGAATGACAGAGCGCAGAAAGGTGGGAGGAAGATGAGTCAAGGAAGGAGGGAAGAAAAGAGGAAGGGAAGGCAGGTAGGATGAGAAGTAAATAAAAGACAATGAGGGAAGGAAGGAGGGAGGGAGAAAGAGGAGAGGAAAAGAAGGAGGGTGGAAATGAAAAAAGGAGGGAAGTACAGAAGTAGGAATGACAACGAAGAGAGGGAGAAATAAAGGAGAGAGGGAAGAGGGATGACAGAGCGCAGAAAGAAGGGAGGGAGATGAGTTGAGAAAGAAGAAGGGAAGAAGAGAGGGAGGAGGGATGGACAGATGGAGGAGTGGGACCCCAGAGACGTGTCATTCATCACACCACCATGCAGTCTGCACTCGTTCACCCTCTCTCTCTCTGTGTAGGTCCTTTTCTCTTCTTCTTCTCCTTCATTCATTCATTTATTCTCTTGTATCTGTCAATCGCCGTCAGACTTCCACATCATTTCTCTTCCTCTTTCCTTCCCTCCGTCCACTCGTTTGCCGTCAACTCCTGAACAATCTGCCTTTTCTTTTTCTTCCCACCATCTTTTTGCTCTGCGTCTCCCCGTCCTCCCTCCCTTTCTCTTTGGCAGTCGTTTTTAGGTTTCATCATCTCCTCTGGCGACATCCCTCCTTTCTTCTCTCCATTTTTTCCCTCTCTCTCTCACAGCTTTTTCTCTCCATCCATTTTCACTTTCAGTGCAGAAAAGGGAAACAAAAATCTCTTCACTTATGGATCAAAGAGAAAAAGGTGTGGACGGAGGGATGGATAGAAGGAGAGATTGAAAGGAGAGGATGAGGAGAAGGTTGTAAAGAAGGAGAGGAGGAGGGAGGGAGGATACGGTGGAAGCAAAGAAGAATGGATAGGAAGCAAGGAGAGGAAGGAGGGATGGAAGACTTAAGTGAAACTGAGAAAAGGTGCAGCAGAGGAGGAAAAGAGGGATGTAGAAACAATGAGATGGAGGAAAGAAGGAGAGATAAAACAAGGAAAGGGAGGAGAAGAAACGGGGGATACATTTGAGACTCAGAGGAAGGAGAAGAAAAAAAGGAATCAATGACGAGAAGAGAAAGGGAGATGAAAGGGCAACAAGAAAGAAGGTGTCCTAGTGGCCGACTGTGGTACTGCAAAAAAAGCATTTTCCCCATAGACCACCATTATAAAGAAATAACAACTATTAGATGGATTGTCATGAAATTTTATCCAGACATTCATTGTGCCCAGAGGATGAACCCTAATGAATTTGGTGCTTAACATCAGCACGTTATCATTGTGTTTGTGAGGCGTGACGTTAGCATTTTAGCTCAAAGCACTCACAGAGCCTAGCTAGCATGGCTGTAGACTCTTAAATCCTGTTAATCCATGAAGGTTTGATTTTTTTGTAAAACTTTCCCAAAGCCTAGAAAAGCTGTTCTCGTGTGCGTGACACCATCTCAATGCAAGTCTTAGGAGTCCAGTATCCAGTTCTCAAAATACACGGATTAAACAACAACTTGACATGATCGTTGAATGGGTTTCCAATGGATACACTCAACGCATGCACACCACATACACACATGCATATTTTCTACCTATTGTCGCTGTCCAGTGAAAACCTAGTATCTCCAAATTTTGCGATTTTGAATTTTTCAGATAAACTGAATGATTAATTGTTCCTAAATTGGTTTAAAAACACATTGATTTACCTGAGAAAGGTACTGTCACAAAGCTATGGTAAAAGATACATGGTTTTCACAGGACAGCGACACCATGTAACAATATCTAGCTGTATTGCCCCAGTTAAATAAAGTAGTGAATAAATAAATCCATGGAGAGAACGAAAAGGAGGAAGAGAGTAGAAAAGAAAATCTCTCTCTCTCTTACCGGTGTGTGACAGCAGGTTGGGGGACAGCAGGCCGGGGAGGCCCGGGTGCAGCAGCCTGGGGCTTTCCTGGATCCCTGCACCAGAACAACGCTTCGGAGGACGGCCCGGACGAGAGCTGGAGGGGGAGAGAGAGAGAGAGAGAGAGAGAGAGAGAGAGAGAGAGAGAGAGAGAGAGAGAGAGAGAGAGAGAGAGAGAGAGAGAGAGAGAGAGAGATTAATTACGACGACACAGAAATAGATTCACAGCGTCGAGTTCAGAGAAGAGACGAAGGCATCGAAACTGTTGATGTTGGCCCCTTTTACTGTACGTACACCCCTCATACCACCTCATATGTGTCTAGATACATGACCCACAATCACACAAATACAATACAGATCAATAAAGCTGATCTGATTTGATATTTTCACTTGTTTAGGAATGTTTATGTATTTATTAAGTCTATGTTCATATTCATTTTACTTACTATATGTTAGCTAATGTTTATTTTAATTGTAACTATTTGTGTGATTTCTTTTTCATTTGTAGTTAACTGATTAATCACGTATAAGATATCCAAAATAAGTGGGAAAGGGCAAATTTAAGCATTTTTAATATGAAAACAATGAATATTTATCATATTTTGACTTTATAAAAGATTAAAACACCATAAGAAATGTGGCTGATTCACTTTCTGTGAGTTTACCACTCAAAGTAACAGCTGACTTTTATTTACATTATTCAGACTTTCAATACTGTGTTTCCCACAGTTATGATAAAACCTTTTTTATTAATTTAAAAGAATTAAAAATGCGTGGCGTACTGTTGCAGCTGGATGCTCCAGCAGAGACAGCAGGCCGCTCGCACGTAATCAAATCACAAACTGACAGCACACAGCGCACAGTAGATTCAACAGAGTGCTTTCACTGGCTGCCGATAGCGAGGCTACACCCGATTGGCTGATTTCAGGACAGTCCAACAAACACTGGAGTGGGATCTGATTGGTCGGTCTTATAGTCGGTGTCTCCGTGGGGAAATGAAGTGACGGGCACAAATCATCTTTTCTCTGTGACATCTTCACACCTCGAAGTAGTTCAGCCGGCAGAAACAGCAGGAGTTGCCACATCCTAAAATATTCCCGCTGTAAGACGGGAAGATCTCCGTCTTTATCGGCTCGTTCAGCCCTGACATGAAAGGAAGAATCCTGATGCAAGATACGGAAACAGAGATTTGATTTCTGATAAATGTGTTGGGACTTTGTGAAAAGTGATAAAACAAAGAACTTTGATCTTAATTCAACAGCAGATAACACTAATAATAATATTCTGTATATCCAAATGCTTTTAAGAGTAACCTTAACTGGTGGTTCAAGCTTTTATTTAGTATTTCACAATAAAAGCCCTCTAACAACCAGGGCCGTAGCCAAATTAACACCTTTCTGCAGTTAAAAATGAACACGCTCTGTATTTTTTAGGCTGATTCCAGTATTTCTAGTTAGTAGTTAAGTATTTGACTACTTTTAGGTCAAATAAATCAATGATTCAGTATTTGTCCTCTTCAACTATATCCCTGACAGTGTGGAGAGTGCCTTGAAGCAGCATTTAGACCTTAATGTTGTAAACAGCAATGCTTTATGTTACATGTCTGCATAATTCAGAAAGATTCCTGAAAATAATCAAGTTATTTGGAACTAATTATAGAAAAGATATAAGGAATTATTAGGAAATATGAGTCAACAGCTAATTCAATAAATATAAAAAATCAAAATAATCTAAACATTTTAGAGACTCACACAGCTCTGCTAACAACGCGTCTTGTTTTTTTTTTAACTCGTCTTTGCAGCTGGAAAACTTTTACTGTGAAGGTGCCTCAGGCAGGAAACTGAATGACACTAACAATCAATATAACTTAATATATATTTGTAGATTTTTAGGTCTTTGTTGCCAAAGGATGTGGTTAAATACGAAATGAGAGAGACAGATAAGAGACATTAGCGTTGACTGGGGCTAAATATGCTAACACTGATGTAAAACAGTGTCTCACAGCCGAACAAAAGCACAGGAATACATGTTGTACATGTGCAAGTGAGCCTGAACACACCAGCAGCTCTCTCTCTTTATTTCTGTCACACACACACATAACCTACTGTATTATGCATGTGCACGTAGGCATAAATAAACACAACAATTCAGTAACTGCACACGTGCAACTAAACATAAAGTAAGGTACACACACACACACACACACACACACACACACAGGAGGTGCGCATGCAGGCCAACTCTCTGCAGGGTGGCTAAGTAACAGATGGCCGTCCAAAGTCATTTACACCTAGAGAGAGAGAGAGAGAGAGAGACAGAGAAAGAGAGAGAGAGACAGAGAGAGAGAGAGAGAGAGAGAGAGAGAGAGCGTCCGTCCGTCCGCGCGTTCGCGCGCGTTCGCGATTCGATCGGATCGATCGATCGACGGATCCAACAGCAAAACTAATGAATATATTAAACTGTGTTTTTCTGCTCTCACATAAGCTGCTAATGTTAGCATGTCCAGCTACCTAGCTTACTACCTACAGTAGTAATGCTAACCGAGCTAGCTAAGCTACATTATTTTGTAGGCTTCTTAGGTAAAGAAAACTGCTCTTTATTGGATTTTACACTCCAGCAACCAACTCATTACCTGATAGTGTTTTTCATCAGTTAGCCTTTCCTCTTCTAACCGTTAACCTGGTTCATATTTTTTTGGCATTGTGTATATTTTGGATATCTGTTTATTGATATCTTTATATTTGCACTCTTTCCTGCTTTGTACTGCAACTGCTGCACAACAATTTCCCGCGGGATAAATAAAGTTCCATCTTATGAAAGTGAAACATAACTTTGAAAATACAAACACTAACGCATTAATCTAGTGAACCTCAGTGTTGTTTTATAGAGAAATGAAGCATCTAAACAGTCTGATCTTACATTTCTTTCTTATCCTACTGTATATAATGGCTACGCCGCAATATAAGAACAATACTGTTTCTTTATTTCCATGTCTAGCATGGATCATTAACTGGTGAGGACAGACATGTAGCTTTAGCCTTAGGGTTTTAACATGTGTAGCCATCAAGTGCATATTTAAAGGATTTAATAAGGTAAAACAAGTCTATTTTCAACTAACTCACTGAGCTAACGTTAATTAGCTAACTAATAACAGCTGTTGTAAAAACAGCTGGTAAAACTGGCGGTGGCTGGGTAAAAGTGTGAAGCCTGCTTTTGTCTACTTCTGTCTGAATTCAAGGACACGTTTTTAAAAAAATGACTCGGAATTTCAAGTAATAAATCCGCCATCGTCGTCATGGTAAACTACATACATGAACATTCTAGAATGGAAGCTTGGCAGGCGTAGCAACAGTAACTAAGGGGGCGGGGCTTAAAGAAGGTCCATTTACATCCAGTGATTCTAGAATAGAATGAAAAAGATTTGGGGCTTTTCAGGAAGGTGCGAGTATATCGGTCAGATCCCACTGGGAGAGGCTGAAAGAGGAGAGTGTGTAAAAAGATGTGGAGAGAGAAAACGTCTGAAATTGTTTTGGGGTGTGATTCTGTACGTGAGAAAACACACACACACACACACACACACACAGCGAGAGAGAGAAAGAGAGAGGCAGAGGAGCATGAAGAAATGAAAACATGAACCTTCACTTTTCCTCTGAACTCTGCTTAACCTCTCCCTCTCTTTCTCCTTCAATCACAAGCACACACACACCTGTACAATAAACACACTATTCTCTCTCTTTTACACACACACACACACACACACACACACACACACACACACAGGTGTTTGCATTCAAACCTTAAAGCCTTTCCATCAACAAACCCCCTACTACCTTTTCTCACACACACACACACACACACACGATGGATACATGTTACAGTACCAGGTGTGTGTGTGTGTGTTCATCTGCATCCATCCATGCATAAGCAACATTAAGGCGTGTGTGTGTATCCACGTGAATCCATGCCGTGTGTGTGTGCGCAAAGGACACATGATATCGCCTTCTCATTAGCCTTACAGTTCTTTGTTCAGAGTAATGACTGCAGTGTGTGTGTGTGAGTGAGTGTGTGTGTCCCGTAGGGTTGCCATATGTTGGGCATTAATCCTCGTCAACGGTCCACTCTCCTTACTGCACCGAGCACAGGAACAAAGAGCAGGTCACACACACACACACACACACACACACACACACACACACGATGCACGTAGAAGCTGAAGTACATACACTCACATACATGTACATACAGTTACACACTTGCATATGGATGTACCAGCCTTCCTACAAACACACACACACACTCTCTCACTGCCAGTCCACCGACCTACATTCATGTGTTAACCCTTAACCTTGACTGCATTCAAACCCTTAAATAGAAAGTCCATTTGTCCTCCTTTGCCTCTTATTTCTTCACCCAAACACTTCACTCTTATGCGAAGTCATTACAGGACAGGTAAGCCAGTGACCTTTGACCCCTCTGACCTCCTAACTTGCCCACATTCACGCAGTGAGCAAGCTGAGCACAGCTTCTTGGTGTGATTTTACTTTCAAAAGCAAAGAAAATACGATAAACTGGAATAAACTGAATCAAAGTGTGTTTGACCAGATCTATATACCAACAATGTGCACGTAGAATACCTTTTAACTCACAATGAGACACCATGTGTTGTCAAAATGGATCGGCCCGAGAGTGGACTCTCAGCCATAATCGAGAACCTTTAGAGGAAGTGGTGTCAAGGTTTTATTTGTGCTGGGATCTTGATCCGACCTCGATCTGACCCGATTACAAGGCGTACTCTGCAGGTTTGAGCTAAGCAGCTCCCGTAGCCAGGTGCGTTATGCTAGCAGGTAGCATCACGGATATTTCTGTATCGCTGATATGTAACAAGAACTTGCTGTGTTACATATTTCTTTTAAAAAGATTTATTGGCTGAAATATCCTTTTGCTAAACTCTCAAAAATCAATATCACGATCAGCCCCAATGGTACGATTCCATTCAAAGTTGATCATATTGAATTGTTGTCAGAATAAAAACACACCTTTACAGGGTCACTCGCAGTGTAAATCTACGATTAGCTGCTTGTTAAATCCGCTGTTTTTGGGTGTAAGTTTTGAATGAGAGCTAAAAAGGCCTGAGGTGCTGAACAGATGTCCCTAATGAGATGTTTTCTTTCATCTTTAATAACTAAATTTAAGATTTATTGGCTGAAATATCCTTTTGTTAAAATCTCAAAAATCAATATCACGATCAGCCTCTGATAGAAATTTGTGAGATCATGTATCATTGTAATAACGTGATCATATCATCATGGTACCATTCCAATAAAAACACACCTTGACACAGTCACTCGCAGTGTGAATCTAAGATTAGCTGCTTGTTAAATCTGCTGTTTTTGGGTGTAAGTTTTGAATGAAAAGGCCTGAGATGCTGAACAAATCTCCTTAATGGGTTGATTTCTCTCATCTGTGCATTAGTGTGAGCACATGAGAAGAGTCTGACTTCAACTTCAGACACTTTTCATTTGAAAAGGACGACGCTGCTGAGGACGGCGCCGTTTCTCCTGTTTAGTGCTGTAAATCAATCCAGCAGATCCCCCCTTCAAAATCTGACACAGCGGTTGAAAAAGCAAAACACAGAGTGGAGGCAGACGGCCTGCTCTCGTCTGTTTGCAGTAATTATAATAATGTCTCATAATTAAAGAGGTAATGATTTATTGATGTTCATTAAAATGAGACAAGCAGCAGGTTCGAGATGTTTGCCTGCTGATGTATTTTTGGTTTTTTTTGATGACCTTTTAATTTGGCCAAAGAACACAAAAACATGCCGCGAATGGAAAACATGGAGCTGACATTTTACACACACACACACACACACCCACCCCAGATGATCTGATGAGCCACCTTGAAGTAAGTCTTCCCACTTTGACACATGCGCACCCTCGCCTGTCCTCCCAAATGGCCGTTTCTATGGCGACGGAGCCTTGATCAATACTCCGTCATTGGCTCTGATGGCCGGTCAGGGTCGGTCACACACACACACACACACACACCCACACACACACCAAAAAAAACGCACGCACAAACAGGCATGGCGGTGAATAAGCACGGACTCACTAACACGTTTGACAGATTGATTTAGCTCGGAACGTGCAGAGGTCACACACACACACACACACACACACACACACACACACACACACACAGTGTAGTTTATCAAAGCCTGCTGCGGTCAATACGAGGGGTAGAGCGAGGGGTCAACCCTCTTTAGCTAAAATCTTTCATCTTTCTCTCCCTCGTTTCTTTTATCTCTCCATCACTCTGCTGATCCGTTTCTCCTCCTCGTCTTCTTTTTGGTTATTTTCCATCATCCCGAGATTCATATTCGTCTTTGTTCTGAGATTTAGTTTCTTTCTCTCTCTCTTCTTTCTCCATATTCCTTCTAATTTTTCACTTTTAGTACAATTCTAACTATAGATGATGGAAAATGTGTTTGAGGATGTAGGTAGCGCAGTATTTCCTTCCCTCTTTTTTTATTTACATGTATCTCTAGTATTTGGATTTCATTGCTTCTTGTATTTTTTGTTTCACCCTCAGTTTTTGTGTTGTGTTGTATCTGTGGAGCTTCCTGTCCACGTGAACTTGCATGAAAAAGCAAAGGCGTGTTCTTCATTCGAGTGTGAGGATCTTCTCAAAAGTATTACAATCATAATTAAAATGATTTCTTTCTTTTTCTTTTTAAATTTTTAAATTTTAAAGTTACTACGGAGAAAAATAAATGTAATGTCCACTAATATAAGGGGCCGCTATTACTTCCAAAAATCAAATACAACATCTTTTTTCATACGTCCACAAGTCAAAATCAACACCTCGTAGATAAATACTGACTTCTTAGCAAAAATGAATTTTAATTTCAGCTCAAAAACACGCCCCTCCGTCTCGTTTTCTGCTTCAGCGTCACTTCTCTTTTCTATCTATTGCTCCATTAATCTTCCCATCTCTCCATCCATCTCGTCTTCCCCTCACTCCCCCCTTTCATCTCCTCTCCTCCCCCAACTTTGAGGTCAAATGATGATGTCACAACCTCTCTATCGATTACTCGCTTTTTCCTTTCTCTTCCTTCCTTCCTTCCTTCCTTCCTTCCTTTTTCTTTCTCGGCTTCACCACCTCCTTTTCTTTGTCTGTTTTCTGTCTTCCCACATCTCTCGCCCATCATAAATCGTGTCGGACATACATCCTCTCTCTCTCTTACTGTGTGTGTGTGTGTGTGTGTGTGTGTGTGTGTCTTTACTCTTTGTTTGCAGCAGAAGAACAATCTATTCTTTTTAAAGAGACACCAGAGAAATGGGATGCATGTCTGTCCACACACACACACACACACGAGCATCATAATCATGGACGCTCACGGAGTGATCGAGAGAGAGAGAGAGAGAGAGAGAGAGAGAGAGAGAGAGAGAGAGAGAGAGAGATGGATGTTTACTTTCCTGTGGGCTTCCGCCTCTTTGATTGGACAGATGAATGACTTCATTGTGTGTGTGTGCGTTTCCTTTTTCTGCCTTTTTTGTCAGAGGGGAAAAGATATGAGAGAAGAGAGGGAGAAAGAAAGAAGTAGAAATTGAGGTAAAGTGAGGTGGCCGATAATAAGTATTGATTGATAAGGGAAGTAGAGCGAGTATAAAAAAGGAGAAAAAAAAAATCACCTTAAAACAGAGTGGAGGGAAACAGGAAAACTACATTGATTCACTGATGACACCTCTCTCTCTCCTCTGTTCATCCCTCGCTTTATCTTCCCGCTGTTTATCCGTGATCTTGTTGTAGTCATCCGTCTGCTCCCCGGCTTTCATTCTGTTTTTACTTTCTTACATCTGCTCCAGGTGTAGCTCTATCTACTTTCATCCATCCCTGAATCACCTGTTATACTCACATCATCCATCCATCATCTATCTAAACATCTCTTCTTTCATCCAACTGTCAAATGTTAACATTGTCTGTCTTTTTGTCTATCCATCCATCCATCCATGTATCAGTCTATATTCCCATCCATCCGTGAATCATCCATCATCCAACCATCCATCCATCCATCCTTCCATCCATCCATCCATCCATCCATCCATCCATCTATCATCCATCTATCCATCCATCTATCCATCCCTCCGTGAATCATCCATCCATCATCCATCCATCATCCATCCATCATTTCATCATCTATCCATCCCTCCGTGAATCATCCATCCATCCATCCATCCCTCCATGAATCATCCATCCATCCATCATCCATCTATCCATCCATCTACCCATCTACCCATCCATCCATCCATCCATCCACCCATCTACCCATCTATCATCCATCCATCCATCCATCCATCATCCATCTATCCATCCATCTACCCATCTATCCATCCATCCATCTATCATCCACCCATCCATCCATCCATCCACCCACCCATCTATCCATCCATCTACCCATCTATCCATCCATCCACCCATCATCCATCTATCCATCCATCCATCCACCCATCCATCCATCCATCCATCCATCCATCCATCCATCCACCCACCCATCTATCCATCCATCCACCCATCTATCCATCCATCCACCCATCATCCATCCATCCACCCATCTATCAGCTATACTCTCTCTCTCCAGAGGAACAGGTGTGCTACGGGACAAGAGACAAAAACACTCCTGCATTTTTAACCAGCACCTATTAAATATTAAACACAGCACACTCACACACACACACACACACACACACACACACACAGAGGGAGCGACACACAATCGCTGACGAGACAAGTTATACAGGTCGATGGGCTAACGTGTGTCTGCATGTCTGCGTGAGTGAGTGAGAGTGTGTGTGTGTGTGATGGCTTTAAGCATCATTACCTTACTTCCTAGGCATGTGGGCAAACACACACACACACACACACACACACACAGAAAGGCAGGGATAATTCATACAGGCATACACGGTGCTCTCACATGTTAGCATTTAAGAGGTAAAACTATAACAGACTCCATGTTCTGTCTCCCTCTCTCTGTCCGTCTCCCTCCTCCCCTCCTGCTCTTTGAAGTGCTCCATAACAAACTATAACAACAGGAAGTTTTCAATGCGCCACATTGAGAAGGAATGTCACATATGGTATGAGGGAGAGAGGGGGAGAGAGAGAGAGAGAGAGAGAGAGAGAGAGAGAGAGAGAGACGAACAGAGGGAGGGAGGATCAGAGAGGACAGATAGAAAATTGTCATGAAATTTGCTGTGGACACTGGATGAACCTTTAGGATGACTCCTAACAATCAAACTCCACACAAATTGTTTTGTTTTATGGTTTTTATGCGCTGTGTACATAATCACATAGATTCCTGTTGGCATGTTATTTTTATACAGGTGACAACTCAATTTCTGCTCAAAATGAGCTTGTATGCGTCTGCTTGGATTTAAAAGTTCAGTTCAGCCGAACTCTCTTTTGACCCTCATTCGTTCGTGTAACCTTAGCGGTAGAGACGACGTGGGACGTGTTTGGGAGATTTATTCCTCTTCGGTGGCAGTAAACGCAACACAAGGGCACGCCGATAACTGTGCCATATTCAGGGCTTAACGAGATATTCAGCTCTGATGAACAGTAACGCTAACCGTCATAAACATCATGTCTGCAGCTAACAGACACACCAACACCAGGAGACCCTCTCGTAGTAAAACCACTAGCCAAGCTACAGCACAGGTAACCACACAGTGACTCTCTCAAAGGGCCTTAAATGTGCTTCTAGTGACGGTCAAAGCTCCACTAGACTCTATGTCGGTGTCCATGCTACACCGACCTCACTTACAGTTCAACCACTGGGCTGCAATTAACATGTTCACATAACAACAAGTATCAAATTTAAAAGAGCAGACGGTTATGAAATTGACAAAGAATCCTCGTTTTGGACACACCGTGGTCCTTCTGCTGATGCCTCAGGTCAAAATGTCAACTTTGCATGTAAAAAAATTGCTCAAAATTCAAGTCGCCATAGAATTTGCTGATAAATCTTGATGACCCTGTGTCCTTTCCTCTAGCTCCACCCCCTTTATTTTGGTAAAATTTGCAAGTAGCCTGTCTAAATTTCTTGTTGTGGGGTATAATTAACCTCTATCACCTCTATTTTCACACAGAAAACATGTCAACAGTTTAAAAAGCTAACATGGATCCTTAAATCAGTCAATGTTAGCTCAGAATGCTACTGACAACACTTGTCTTTAGCGTTCAGTGCTAATTGGCAAATGCTAGCATGATAACACGCTAAATTAAGATGTTCACATGTGAAACATTATATCTGCTAAATATGCAGCATGTTAACATTTTCATTTTAAGCATACAGACGTTAGCATTTAGCTCAAAAGGTTAAGGGGTAGTGACTAGCATGGCTGTAGACTCTTAATATAAACGGGCTAGCAGCTAACCAGTTAGCGAGCAGCAGGGAGGCTCACTGTGTTGATCTTTGCTCAGAGGAGAAACGTGAGAAATATAAAGAGAGAGATGGAAGATGGAGGGATGAAAGTAATGAAGAGAGACGTGTGACACATACATGAGGGAGGGAGGAGGAGGAGTGAAGGAGGCGATAGACAAAAATGAAGAAGAAGAAGGGCAGTAAAGGAAAGAAAGACTTGCCCCGACCATCATCAGATCAATTTCATTCTCCCTTTTTCCACCATCCCTTCATCTTCTCAGCTGTAGTTAATTTTCTGCCCTTTCGACTCTCCATCCCTCACCTCCCTCCCCTCCTCTTCCTCCTCTTCTTCCTCTTTTACCTGTCCTTTCCTCCCTCCCTCTCTCTATCAATCTCTTCCTCCCCCTCTCCATCTCCCCCTCTCTCTCTCTCTGCAGTTAAGTCAGTGTAATGTAAATGATGTGCCATCGATCGCCCCTGACAGTGCAAGGACGCTCACCTCTTCTTCTCCTCCTCCTCCTCCTCTTCTTCATCATCCTGTCATCTCTCTTTTCACACACACACTCTCTCTCTC
>VMKM01003837.1:0-27643 GCA_008360985.2 Macquaria ambigua | reverse complement strand
ATATATATATATATATATATATACACATATATATATATATATATACACATATATATATATATACACATATATATATATGTATATGTATATGTATATATATGTATATGTATATATATATATATGTATATGTATATATATATATATATTCTCAAGAATGATGAGATGCGAGTCTCAGTAAGAGTGAATGTGTTTAATGTTCATGAACTCCAGCAGAGACAAAGACGTAAACAGAAGCAGCACTTTAATGCTTCACACACAGCTCTGTATGTAGAAACAGCAGCTATCCATTTTTATTTTATCGCCACTGCAGAGAAACATTTAAGTTTTGTGTTAACTGTTTGACGTAGTATAAAGCAGAAACAGAAATCCTTGGCTGTCAGATTACACGACTGAACAAACTTGTTTGGAGGCACAGTTCTTCTTCACTTGCAGCAGCAGAGACTTTTCACCTTGACGTTACATGTTTTCATGGCTGGCTTTCTGTCCAAAAGTAAACCTCTCATTTTCATTTCTTCTGAAAAGCTGAGAATGCTAAAGGCATCCTGAAAGAGTAATGTAACACCAGGCTGATGAACACCATTTCACTGACCTCTTTTGGTTGAAGATTTTAAAAGGTGTTTCACCTGTAAACACACATACAGTGAGGTGACAACTTCAACCACTAGAGGTCAGCAAAAACACAATTTTACAGCTTATTAAAACATAGAAAACGGACGCAAGTAGGGCTGATTGAGTCAGTTTGTCAGTGTGATTTTACCCAACAAGGTGCAAATATTTGCATGAAAATAGTTGATTTTAACAACCCAGAAAGTGCATCATTAAATCTGCAAAAGGCACATTATCTTGCTTTAATATTGGCCATCAGAAACACGTGCGACTAAAGTGTCTGTGTGCCAGTAAAATGAGCATCTGTTGAGGTTTACTTCTGGACACTGTTCCCCCTTCCCTCTCTTCTTCCTCACTGTCCCTGTCCCTGTCCCGGCAGCGCCCCCAGCAGGCCGTTGGCTGTGGTGAACAGGTTGATGGGTGACGATCCGTCTGTGATGAGGGTGGACTTCAGCCCCAGCGCCTGCAGCATTTTCACCTGGAGGACAGGAAACAGACGGTGAGTTTAAAGCTCAGATTGTGACGAGCATTTCAAAAAGGTGTGGTGGAGGAAAAAAATAAACCGGCCAATCAGAGCCTTCTAATCGTTTCTTTCCATTAATTTCTATGTGAAACCTGAAATCTGATTTAATTTTGACACGTGAAATCGCAAAGGCTCTCCAACTGCATCCCATTGCCTTCCTCAGAGAGACAAACTTGCTCAGTTGTCATCACCTGACTGGAAATAACTCAGTAAGTGGACCTTGAGTTTAGAATACTCAACAGAAAATTCATCAGCAGCTGTTTTGATTATTTGTTGCTTTTCTCTGTTTTCTATCAAAGTAAACTGAATCTCTTTTGGGGTTTAGACTGACAAGACATTTGAAGACGTCACTGTGGGAAGTTCTGATGTAGATTAAGGCTGCAATGAATGATTATTAATTTATTATTAATTCACTGATAGCAAACAGTGAAAAATGTCCATGTTGACATTTTAGAGCAATTCCATAAAGTCTAAGATGACGTCTTCAAATGTCTTGTTTTGTCCGGCCAACAGTCTAAAACCCCCAAATATCCTTTTTTATTGTCACAGCAGACTCAGAAAACCAGAAAGTATTCACATTGAGAAGCTGGAACTGCAAATTTCTTCCAATTTTTGCTTAAACAGATATTCTGTTAACTAATTGAATCAATAGTTTCAGCTCTAAATTGAAAATTGGGTTTTGGTCGGACAAAACGAGACGTGACCTTGGACTCTGAGAAATTGTGATTTTTAGACATTTTTCATAATTTTGTCCTTTATAAACTAAATGATTAATTGCAAAAATAATCAATGAAAATAACTCATTATTATTTGTGGCCCTAAAAAGACTGTCCATAACACCTACCATTGACTCGACGAATTTAAAATGATATGTATTTTAACTTTACAGTGGAAATGAATTGACCAGAACATCACTGACCCACCAGACGTTGTAATTAAAGTTTGCTCAGCTAAACTGCATTACTGTATAAAACTAAAGTAATTTTAGTGTTTTCTCCTCAGCAGCAGGTCAGTACCTGCAGCTCGGGTCCGGCTCTGGCGATCTCCCTCAGCGTGTCGCTGCCCAGACTCTCCACCAGCTGACGAAGCGCTCGCTCTCGATCTGAGCCAGACGCTTCTGCTTCTCCACCTCCAGACCGTCAATCTCCTTCTTGTAGCTCAGCTCCTGCTCACGAGCCTTCGCCAGACGCTGAAGCTCCGCCTCCTACACACACACACACACACGTCATGTGAGGAAGGTCCAGTTGGTAAGAAACTACATTTATGTTATATTTAACAAAGTTATCTTACCTGAAAGTGTGTGTTATATGTAGGTTGTTTATGGCAGAACACAGTGGTGGAAAGTAACTAAGTATATTTACTTAAGTAGAGTATTTCCATTTTCTGCTACTTTTTACTGCAAGACCTTTAGCTGACGTGGGGACGTACCGCCTCGATCCTCTGAGCTTCAGCCTTCAGTTTGGCCTCGTTGACCGCTGCCTCTCCCTGAATACGAGCCGCCTCCGCCCGAGACTGAGCTTCAGCCTTGGCAGCTCCTGTACTCTCCACTGCTGCACTGAAACACACACAGGAAGGGTTAATGACAAGTACTCCGACCTTTTACTTCAGTAAAAGTAGTAATACCACAGTGTACAAATACTCTGCTACAAGTAAAAAGTCTGGCATTCAAAACTTTAAGTAATAGTACACAAGTATTAGCATCAAAATATACTTAAAGTACCAAAAGTGAAAGTACACATTATGCAGAATATGATATTATTGGATTATAATTATTGATGCATTAATGTGTTCATCACTTTAATGTTGCAGCTGATAAATGGAGCTACTTTTAATGACTGTATATTCTGCTAACTTGTGAGTTAACTCTTATCTGATAATAATACATCATAATTTATTACTTGATTATATTTTGTATTATTAATTTGAATCTGCAAAGTATCTAGTAACTTAGTTATAAAAAACATGTAGTGAAGTAAAATGTACAATATCGGCTTCCAATATGTAGTGGAGTGGAAGTATAAAGTAGAATAAAATGGAAATAATTAAGTACAATTTCGAGGTACTTGTACCTAAGTAAATGTACTTTGTTACATTCCACCACTGGTTAAAAGGACGGTTGTAGTAAACAGAAGTTATTTGCCTTTTTCCAGTGTCACAGAAGCCAGTGGAATTAATGAGTGAATAAAACAGTATTAGTGTTAAAAATGAGTGTTTTGACTTTGTTGTACTGATGGAAGTAGTGCTGTCAAAATGGACGTTATACTAGATTTATAGACAACATCAGCAGCTGCAATGTTTCCTGTCCTGTGTGAAATGTGAAGTGAAGGTGGGGGACTTTAACACCTCCTACTGGTGCTTCACCAGGTGACCCAGTGACCCTGTGGTTACCTGAGGGCCTCCAGCTCCAGCAGCTCCTTCCTGGCTCTCTCGGCCTCGGCCTGGTCGGTGATCCTCTGCCTCTCCAGCTTCCCCCGGGCCTCCTGCTCCAGACGCTCCGCCTCGTGCCTGCACACACACACAGAAAACCTCATGAAGCTGGACCATGCCTTCATTTTTATTAGTTTCTTTCTATGATAAATAAACAATGTGATCACAGTCAGAAATTTAACTACTGTAAAATTAATAATTAAAGATTTTGGGAAATACGGTTCAGAACAACTCAAACTGTCTGATTTACATGTTGTTAGCTAACAAGCTAGTCGCCAGTTCCTCCCTGTAGTCAGCTGGGTTTAATTGACAAGAGCTATAAGCTAACTCTAAGATAAAGGGACTAAAAACTACCTCTAAGCTAAAAAGACCTAGAAGCTAACTTTAAGCTAAAGGGAACTGGAAGCTTATTCTAAGTGGACCTAGAGACTAACCCTAAACTAAAGAGACCTAGAGGCCAACTCCAAGCTAAGGGGAACTAGAAGCTAACACTAAGCTAAGTGGACCTAGAGACAAACCCTAAGCTGGACTTAGCAGAAGTTAGCGGGGGGTTTTTGGACTAAGAAACCACTGCATGCAGCATCTCAGAGCTAGCTTCTAGTTCCTTTGAGCTTAGAGTTAACCTCGGTCCCTTTAGCTTTGGTTAGTCTCTAGTTTAGCATAAGCTTGTAGTTCCCCTTAGCTTTGAGTTAGCCTCCAGGTCCCCTTAGCTTAGGGTTAGTCTCTATGTCCACTTAACTTAGCATACGTTTGTAATTCCCCTTAGCTTAGAGTTAGCTTCTAGTTCCCTGTAGCTTAGAGTTAGTCTCGGTCCACTTAGCTTAGCATAAGTTAGCTTCTAGGTCCTGTTGGCTGATTTACATCAAAAGAGAAACAATTTCCTAACTACTTTTAAGCTAACAGTTTCCTCCTGCTTAGTCTTTGTGCTAAGCTAGGCTAAACATGTCCCATCACTGTACTGGAGATAGGCCACACAGATGAAACTGATATCCATCTTCTCATCAGGAGGGTTTCCCTAAAATGTCAGATTCTACTTTTAAAGACCTGCTGATATCATTAGATGGAAGCTCCATTACAATTACAGAAATTACAGTAGGGGTGTGTGTGTGTGTGTGTGTGTGCGTGTTTCGGACCGTGCGGCAGCCTCCTGGGAGTTGGTGGTGATCTCGATGGCCAGCTGGACGCTCTTCTGCAGGGCGTCTCGTGTCCTCTGGTCCACGGGCTCCACAGACTGGATGTCCACGCTGCTGATCACCAGGTTGTTCTGGTTGAAGCGAAGGCTGGAACGAACCGCCAGCTTCTCATCGAAGCCAAACACAGACGAGCAGATGATCCGGTTTGAGTTCTGCAAACAAAAAAGACGAGTGTAAAGATCTTTTCCATGATTTTACGTAAATAACTGAAAGTGTTTTTCTTTTCTAACAAGTACATTCCTTTAACAATATGAACTGAAAGGTGGTGACAGAAGAGCAGAGGACAGTGAAATACGAACCTTGTGGAAATCGTCGAACTGCACGGAGGCGACGGCTCCTCTGACCCGGGAGGCGATGGCTTTACAGGCGTCTCCGACAAAGTCAGGAACCGAGAACAGAGCTGCTGCATCAGCAGAGTCCGCTGGAGACTTTACATCAAAGTACCTGAAGAGGAGTAAACAGGAGAGGAAGAGACGCCATCAGATACTTCAGATACAGAAAATTTAACCAGACGTCACAAAACATCCAGACATAAAAAGGAGCAGACTGTCAGGCAGAATTTGTTTGTTAGCCGATAAATTTAACTGGACATTTCTATGTATTTACTGTATTTTATATATTTATAAGTGAAAAATTAAAAAAAAATCAGACCGCAGATTATTAACAGCATTCATGATTAATGTGGGGGTGGAGCACAATATTACATTGTGACTGTACTGATGTGCTTCACGTTATGGAAATTCATCAATACAGGCTACAGGAGAGGGAAATTATGTACATATTTTATACACATATTTTTATATATGAACTATACGCTCAGGTGTAATTTGCCTGAAGGCTGCAGTATTAGAAGACGTCTGTTAGCTCTCCTCCTGACAGGCTGCTTGTTGTGAAGTGCATATTAATGTCTTGCAGTTTTCTTTTTTACCCTTTATCAATTTTAGCCTCATCCTTTACAGGCAGTTTTATAAGTTTGACTGTTTGTTTAAATGCCTTTTCTTATACACACTAGTTTTAGCCAGGTGTACCTAATAAACTGGCAACTAACAGTCCTGTAATAAACAAATAAAATGAAGGTTATAACGTTCAGTTTGTGTTGATCTTCCTGGAGGATGTCGTGTGCTGCTGTTGGACCGTTTTGTGTTAAACTGTTGTGTGTTTCTATTATTTTGTCCACCTCATTTATATCAATGAGGATTGGCTAAATAAAGTGAAATGCTGATTTGTAACTACAGCAGCTGGTCTGGTTATTTTTTAATTCACTGTCGTTAGTGTGAAAGTAAACTAGCATGAAGCAGTAAGATTGATCATTTCATCATTCTCTATTTGTTGCCTTTGTAAAGGTACTGAGTTAAATACCACATGCTTGTCACATGCTGGTGGGGGGTGCAGCAGCAGACTCTTGGAAGAAAACCTCTAAACAAAGATGAGGAAGGCGTTCAGTCTTTGTGAGCTGCCCGTGGTCCCGTGGTCCCGGGATGTCGGGATGTTGGTGCTGTAATCTGACTCGACTAAAATCTGGAAGTTTCCTACAGGATAAACTGTGTGTACGAGCACAGAGCCGATCGTGTGGTTTGTTTGTCAGTTCTTTTTCTCTCGTGAGGTTTGGTCTCCAATACATTATATACAATATATTTTAATCTTCAACCCGTCAGTGTTTGTGTATTATTCCAGGAGTGCTGAGTGTTTGCAGGCAGCTTCCACCACATTATTGCATTTCTATTAAATACTGAAACTGCTAAACTATCAAACAATGTTGAGTTTTTTAATTTATGGTTTGATAATTTTGCTGATAGTCGAGATATTTGAGGCATTTTGGCACTAAAAATCTTTAAATACTATAAATTAGACCAAAAACAGACGCAGCTCTCATTCGGCCTTTTCTTATTCTCTAATGTCTTTCTTTAGCCTTCTTTGGCCTAACAGGCTAACTCGGATGGTGTTCAGTTACCAGTTGTAGGAGAGCTGCAGCTGCAGGCGGGCGTGGTCGGCCGTCTCGATGGTGATGATGTCGGTGAAGAAGTCGGGCCCCAGCAGGAGGCAGATGGCCTTGATGACATTGGCCCTCTTTGGTTTGTCTCCGGACAGCGACAGCACGGTGAACTGCTCGTCGGGTCCCAACATCACCATCTCCGGTCCAAACACCACCCTGAAGACAAGACCACACCGCCACCACCACGTCAGCTCATTGTTTCACCTCCACATGCCTCCATGAGGACAGGAACTGGAGTCCCACCTGGCCTTCTTCTCTCTGTAGTCGTAGACCTGGGCGGCAGCGTTGTGGGGGACCCTGTAGGAGACCACCCTGGTCTTGTCCCTTGGCCCGCTCTCTCCGCTCCCGCTGATCCGGTCCGAGCGGTTGGCCAGCGGGTCCAGAGGAGAAGCCAGCAGGGCCTCGACGTTAGCTGGAAGCTCCTTCTGCCACAATTCCTCATCCTGAGTCAGCATGTAGGTGTGACCGATCACCGCTCGCACCTGAGAGGCAGCAAGACACGGGTCATGGCTGTCCGACCAATCCAAACCAGTTTACACACATAACATCACAAACGCTCCTTTACAGAGAAACTCAACGTTACCTTTCCCGTCTTGATGTCCCGGACGTAGATGCCCTCGTTCTCGTCTAATGGGATGGCCTGACGTCTCAGCACCACCTCCACGGTGGCGGGGGGGACGTACTCGATGGGACCCCGCAGCATCCAGCGGTCTCCGGGGCGACGGAGGATGCCGCTCCTCCGCGAGCGCTTTGCCCTCTCCTGCATCAGCTCCTCCTCCTCCGCCTCCTCTTCCTCCTCCTCCTCACGCTGACAGAGAGAACGGGAGAGAGAGAGGTGGAGGAGGGAGAGAAGGGTTAACGTGGCGATGCATTGGAGCGGTGGAGGAGGGGGAGGAGGGGGAGGGGGAGGAGGGGGAGGAAGAGGAGGAGAGGGGACCGGAGAGGGGCACTGAGAGGAAAATGAAACCCAAAAAATGTGAAATGAGGAAAACGTAAAAGGGGCGGAGGGATGAAGAAGGGCGATGGTGTTGGGAGAGGACGGGTTTGATTCACAGGAAAGAAGAGAGAAGAAGAAGAAGAGAGTCGGGGTATAATGGGTTAGCCTGGTTAGGAAGGGAAGATGGTGCAGAAGATGATGGAATGGAAGTACATTTACTCAGAAAACATTTTAAAGCTGATTTTTCTTTAAAGTTTGAACCCTGCATCGTTTACGTCCGCGTTTACTAGCAAGCACTCTTCTTCTTCTTCTTCACTGCCTTTCACGGCGCATTGCTGCGTTCAGGGACCGGTTGCACAAAACACCTTCAGTTTTCTCCTTAGGTTTGATAATTAAGGCTTAATTTTGGAACCCACACTGTATAATAAGGGTTTACAGCAATAATGTAATCTTGTTATTGCAGCAGAACACACGTCTGACCTCAACCACCCACCCTGATCCTGGGATTTCCTGGGAATTTTTCTCACTGAGGTCCACTCCCTTTTTCCCTGAAGAAATACCTGCGATAACATCTGAACACACCCAGCCACACCAATCAGCGCTGCTAGGTGTGGTCCGAGATGCAAAAGACTTTAAACTCTCCACCAGAGAGGACAGAGACACACCTGAGACACTTCACTTCACTCCGGCCTTTATAGATCTCTTCTTTCATCCCGACACACCTCTGTATGAACAGGAGGTTTGCTTTTGTAATCAGTTTTCTGGGCTCGACCGGTTGCACAAGACCAGCTTTACAAACCACCAGAGTGTAAATAAAGTAGGTCTGAGTGGGCTCAAAGTCATTCCTGCTCCTCCCTTCATTCATCTCCACTCAGTCACTCCCTCACAGAGAGAAGAGGAACATTTCACTGCACAGACCGACAGCAGATCACATGTGACAACACCTGCTACTCTGCTTCATGTTTGGTCAGCAGAGTAAAGGTGAAGCTGAATATAGATCAGCCAATCACATCACTGCTTCTGAATGTGGACATGTGGACAGGAGGAGGTGGGGATCGAACCGCCGACCCTGGGATTAATGGATGACCTGCTCTACCTCCTGAACCACAGCCGCCCATAAAACACAAAACGCTGATTTTGCTAAAACAAAGTTGGAAAGGAGGCTGAGACGCTCCGGATCCATGAGTCCACCTCACACCCGAGCAGCTGATGTGTTATTGTGTCGCCTGTTTTTACAAGGTAAACCAACAGTGTGTGTGACGTCACTGCGCTCTGCAGATTCATCAACAGGTGTGTCGTGCTGCCTTCAGGTGTCTGCAGATAGATGATGAATGTGCTGCTTTAAACACATTAAACGTTCAGTTTTTGGTGCCGATTTAAAAGCATCTGCTGGTTCTGATCACTGTGTTGGCCTTCTGCTGGATTCTTCCTCTCCTCACCTGCTCCGTGTCGTTGAACGCCTCCACCGCTCGCAGCACCAGCCCCTCCTCCTCCGACAGCACGTACACGTCCTGGATGCCGTGTTCAAGGTGCTCGCCCGGCTGCAGGAAAAACGAACGCTCACCCTGACGGACAGAAAGACGGAGTCAGTAAATACGAGTGAAGTATTATAGCAGAGCAGAATGAGAGAAATTAGTGCCGTTTACACTGTAAAAACTCAGCTTCTGCAAACAACACAAAGTATGCTGTGAACCTGTGTGCCAATTTTTTTTCATAAATTGACTTGAAACTATATGTTTAGTTTCATATGAAATTCAAGTTAAAGTTAAAGTGAAAAACAGGACGACAAAGAAATTCTTTAAAAGATTTTAAAATAAGATTTAGCTTAATTATTAAAACATTACACAGAAGCTCCTCCAAAACTTTGTTAAAACTAAAACATAAAACTACTGCATCTGTAAAATCACAGATTCAACGAGCTAAATATCATTTATTAGCGACATCAAAACGTCACGCTTCAGTTTGTCAGATTTGTAGGTTTTGCTGAACGTTCAGGGAAAAAAGAATTATAGAAACTGAAACAAACGTCATGTGACGTTAGAATTTAAAGGATTTCTGCTTTAAAACGTCGAACTAAAGAAAGAAAAGCTGAGAGGATGGTCCTCCTCACCTTCACCACCCTCTTCTGTCCCAGCTGAGGTTTCCCGTCGGGTCCGACCGGGTCCAGGATCACACAGTACTGTCTGCTGCTCAGAGTGGTCACGTCCACCACCCCCACCACCTCCTCCGCCACAGAGGGGATGTGAGCCTCCCTGTCTGCCATGGTGACCAGCCACTCCTCCCCCGTGCGGCGGTCCCGCCCGCCGGCGTCTTTAAAGGGCCGCAGAGCGCGAACATGCAGCGCTTTCTAAGGGGGCGACGAGGGACTCATGAGAATCTTTATATTTTCTGCTCCCTGTGTTTATCACTGAAACAGATTCAGTCTGGAACTGATCACAGTCTGATGTTCTGTTCAATAACAGGAACCAATACAGATCAATAGCACCCCAGTTACAGTCCAATCAGACAGACAGGCAGACAGACAGAGACAGACAGACAGACAGTAGAGGCGGAGTCACCTTGTCAGTCAGGATGAAAGCGTTGACGATGTCGATGACTTCTTCATGGGCACCTGGAAGGTACGCCCCCACCTTACTGACCAGCCACTCCTCACCTGAAACACACACACACACACACACACACACACACGATCATTTCAGCATTTAAACAGAGTGACTGAATGTTGAAGTGCAGTGATGAGAGACGACTTTAATCCTGAATGATCATCCACAAATTGTCAAATCAGTTAATTATCAACAACACTGACTGAAACACTGTGTGTGTGTGTGTTACCTGTGACCCTGCGGACCCCCCCCCGGTCCACTCCCTCCTTGCGAGCTCTCAGTCTGATGGCCTGGTTCTCTCGGATCACCGTGGCCTTGATGGTCTCCAGAACCGCCACCTCCTTCCTGGGGATGTAGGTTCCTGCAAACACACACACACACACACACACACACACACACACACACACACACACACACACACACACACACGCGCGCACGCACGCACATTTCATACACCTGTCATATATCATCAGTTCTATATAAAGATATACGCAGCAGATATATGACAAAGGTCAGGAGAAACTGGGACCAAAAAACATCCTGAATCACAAGAAAACTCTGTCTCTCAAATTTAAAGATTCTCCAGATGCTTCAGCTCGTTCTCCGTCCTCACATTAACAGACAGCTTTAACAATACCGAATCAGAAAGAGTGAAATATATAAAGTTACACAGAGTTAGAGAAAATATAAAAAGGAGAAAAACTGGGAGGAAAAGCACATGTCGCAAAAACCAACAAATGCTTTAAACACTGAATGTTTGTGTTGCAAATCTTCCTGCTTTTTATATATTTTTCTTTTTGAAAGACTGAAGGATGCCACAGAAAAGTCTGACATTGCTCTCTGAGTCTCCTGCCTGTCAGTCAATGTAAACGCTGTATAAATAAAGTTATTATCACGTGTAGCTGCAGTGATGTGGGCGAGCTGAGCCTAAACTTATAAACTACATGTACATATATGAATATATGATTCAGATCAGCCGCCTGTAGAAGAAGTTCTGTGATATTACAGATGTTACAGAGTCTTTGGTGTTCAGCAGAAACTAACCGGGTCCTTCAAACAGCCACTCGTCTCCAGCGACCCTCTTCTCTCCTCCTCCCTGCTCCTCGAAGTCCAGCAGAGCCTGAAGACGCAGCGCCGTGTCCGGGTACACGATCTGCAGCGGGGTCACGTCCTGACGACAAACACCGACAGTCAATGTCATATATATATATATATATATTTATTTATACACACACACACACACACACACACACACACACACGAGTCCATATAACAAGAAGCTCCTCACGTGTTCTTATGTTACAAATACCAACGAGTGCAGGTCACGTGGTTAACTGTCTTATTATTTAAAAAAGGGACTGTTCAGTTTCTCCTCCTTTAAATTATTAATTTTTTTTCTGATAATAATAATTTATTTTTAATAATTATTTTTAACTCAGTGTGTGTGAAAGACATTTGCTTCCTTAAGTATTCAGAAAATCTAATTTATTCTCAAAGTTTACAGTTTTCACACAAACACTGTAAATATAAATATAAATATAAATATAAATATAAATGTCCGATTAGAGAGAGGAAAGTTCTCTCCTGACATGAAACTGTCTGTTTATTTGGGATAGATAGATTCTTTATTCAAAGGTTTCTCCTTTAAACGATGAATTATATTTTCTGCTAAACGAGTAAAAGTGATAAGAATCATTTTATTGCTCTGTTTTTTGTTTCTGGTGTGACGGATGATGAAGTCTCCGGGTTCCTTACAGACCTGCTGGACCTCCTCTCCGGGGTACAGGGGGAACGGGTCCTGGGTCAGGCGGATCTCCAGGTCCGCGTGCCGCAGTTTGGCCTGACCCGATTGGTCAAAGAGGACCTGCTTGTCGTCGTCGCGGGCGACGGGGTTGACAACCACGCAGTAGTGACGGGGGGGCACCATGATCATACGGACCGGCATGAAGAGCACTCTGACAGGGAGGAAGAAGAGGAGGAGGAGGAGGTCACATGATATATTTTATATAATAAGTATTGACAGATTCATTGATAATGTAAATGAGCGGCAGCCCTGTGTTTTCTTATATTTAGACACGCTAATCCTGCGTTTACATTATGATGCATTTAAATGACAACAGTAAAAGTATCCAGCCAGATCAATACTCAGTCACATGTAGAGCTGCAATGATTAGTCGATTGATCAATTAGCCGATCGACAGAAAACTAATCAGCAACAAAAACTGATTGTTCTGATGCTTCCAGGCTCTCTGACGTGAACATTTGCCGCTTTTCTCGTCTTACAGGATAATAAATTTAATATTTTGGGGTTTTGGACAAACCAGGACATCTGATGAGGTCATTTTCCACTGCTGTCTTTTTTATGTTTTATAGACCAAACAGTTAATTGATTAATTGAGAAAACAGTTAGAGAAATAGAGAAAACGTGGCTGTTAAAGTAAATCTATCTGTGTGTGTGTGTGTGTGGATCAGCAGGTTTTCTGTCACTGAACAACGAACTGAGTTTCCTTTAAACAAACAGATTAATCTGCTCTTTGTGTGTCAGCGAGGATCATAATCAATCACAGGATTAGAGGTCTGAAGTCCTGTTAGCGCCCCCTACAGGCTGCTGGTGTCAACAACATGCTGAAGATTTAGCTCAGCTTTACCTGCTGTATTTATGTGTTAGCTTCATGTGTCATAAATTGTTATTTTCACAGTAAGTTCAGCTTTTCAGAAAAGTTTGTGTGTCAGCTGCTCTTTCTATCAAACGAGTCTACAGCAAAAATGCGACCTGCAGTCAGAACGAGGTGATGTTTGAACGGACTTCCTGACCTCTCGTTGTCCTGGCGGATGTAGGTGAGCGGTCCGATCTCCACCCGGGCGATGTTGGTGTTCTGGTCCAGGACATGGATGTAGTGATGGGGCGGGATCCGGATGATCGACGCCTCCACCAGCCCCTGAAACTCCGGCCCGTGGTTTCCTCCCGTCTTAGACATGATCGAAACTCAAACTGCAGAGAGAAACAGAAACGTTTTGAAGAAAGATGACGGGTAACAAAAAAAAGTTTGATTTGAATCCAAAGTTGGACTTTTGCTAAAAGCTGAACATGCTGCAGTCTTAAAACAGGAAAACAGAAAGTCAGACAGGATTTAATCCACTGCACATTCTGCCACGTGCAGGTTTATATTCTTTCATGTGGATTATTATTGGCTCTCCTCTCTGGGATCATCTTAAATTCACTTTATTTCAATTTAAAAAACACGTCCCTTCAAACTTTCTCTCCTTGTTTTTTGTGCAGAAAACCAGAAATAAAAAGTGGAGAATAAACTGTAAACAGGTTGATTTTGCCGCCTTTTGAACTTTGACCTCTACAGTCTCACTGCTTTCAAAAGATAAAACCAGAGAATCAAACAAAGACTCTGTGGTCTAATCCAGCAGATACTGGTGCTGGTATCAGTTCTGATACTGACCACATTCAGGGGGTCAGTAGGGGACTCTTTGTCTTTGAGCTCAGCGTTTCCTGAGATATCTGCTGAGTTCAGCTTTACAGTCGTTGCTGCAGCCGTCGTGCTCACAGTTAAAGTTTAGACAAAGTTGTTGTGTTTTAAAGTTTTAACATTTGACACCTTCTTTCATTGCTTCTGCTTCTCACAGTGCAGAAACAGTATTAACCTTTAATCTGCACTGACAAATGACAAATGGTCTGATCTGAAGGAACGAAGCTCAAAGTTTAAACATGAGTCAGAAGAGGATTAAAGTGCAGACGAACAAGAGAAGAAACTTGTTTTTATGAGTCTCTGACGAGACAAATACCAAGAAGAGAAGCTGCTGAACACACAGACACACCTGCTGACACCTGTGAGTCCAGTCTGTCACACATACTGAACATACAGAGTTAAAAATAAAATGAATTTAGTTTCGTATTGATCTTTCCAGCCGCCTCTTTTCAGCACATTTTGGTTTGTACGTTAAAAAGTCTGAATTTAAACGCCTGCAGTGTGCACACAGACACAACCTTTGATTAGCAAATACTCACATTTTAAACGTCAGACACAGTGAATATTTGACACGATTAATCAATTAACTGACTGATGGTTTGAGTTGCTGCTGAGTCTTGAACATTTTGCTGCCGAGTTAAAAAACTCTCGTCTGTAGCTGCACTCCGATCAATACAGTTTGATAGAAACGGCTCATTTATATCATTAGGTTTGGTTTGAACATGTCACCTCCCTGGGTCTGTAGTGACGGCCATGTTCTCCTATTTTCTGACATTTCACAGACTAAACGACAACTCAGAAAATAACGGACAGATTCATAAAATAATAATAATAATTAGCTGCAGCTCTAATAATAAGCAGACAAGATGAGATGTGCAGAAACAAGTTACACAGGATTCAAAGCACTGAGACGATAATAAAGAGACATGTTTATGACACAGTTTATTATTATTATTACGTAGGAACTCTTGTGTTATGGCGGCATTTTGTTCCCTGAAGTATAACAGTACAGACAAAGCATCTTTTTGTCTGTGGTTATTATTAAAAGCAGTCGAGCTGAGACTGTGAGAGTGGATGTGAGTTGTGTTATTGATCAGGGTTTTAAATGACGGATCAGGTAAAGTTAAACCAGCCTGAGTCATATTTCCAAACAGGGGTTTAGTCTAATAAAACACAGCACATACAGTGGAGGACCAGCGGGGAGGAGCCTCTTCATGCTTCTTCCTCAGAACAATATAAAGTGTATTGTTGGGTAGGCCTACAGTCCAGCAGCAGCATCAGACCGCCTGGACTTGTTTTTAACTGGAGGCCTGTCAACAAGATGAATCAGTTCCAGCAGTGAGCCTCACACCGTCAGAGCCATTCCCCTGAAATAAACCCTCAGCTTGATCTATTAACCAAGTCAAGCTCCTACAGCAGGCCTGACAGGAGACACAACAGCTACTCATACAGGTAACTTGGTTACTGCACGCAGCCACTCCCTGGTTATAAACTTTGACGCCATGATAACCTGTTCTCTTATGGAGAGAACCTAATACCAAACTCCCATTACAAATCCTACAAATGAAACGTCAACGTCCTTGTAAGGCAGTGTTCACACCCTGCAGAACAATGATTAAGGAAATAAGAATTAACAGGAAGCTGCGTTGAGTTCGGCGTGCATTAATAAACACCAAGTAGCCCCAGATTCTGATTAAGGCCAATTCTAACTTTTAAAATCACTCCCCTCCACCGTCTGACGCTAACGCAGTATTAATAGAAGTACGCTGGGACTTAGAAGACAAACAGTTGTTAAAGCTAAGATTTTGTAGAATTACGTCCTGCTCGGTGTATTAAATGCATGCCGATATGAAGGGCGGCTCCTATTCATTCACAAAACACATTAAGATACATGATGTATCGCATCAATCTTTGCCGATAAATAAGGAAGTTTTAAACTTTGGTATTTTAGAGCGGAGTTCTGCTAATGCCGGAGGGGCGAAGTAGATCTTACCTCGTCCCTGTGAGGATCAGCAGCAGTGTGCGGGAAGCAGGCAGCTCAGACGGGTCCTGACTCACGCTGAGGTTAGTCTGGAAAGCAGGACAAACACGGAGACAGCTGCACTATAATTTGGTGGGCGTAACGGCTGTGCTGGGATCACGTGGTTTACCGGACTGCTGCAGAGCTGCGTCACAGTCAGATGTTTGGATCTGGGTCTATAGTTAATGTATCTGACAACAAAGCCGGGGGGTATAGAAGCTGTATTAACGTAACATTTATGTACGTAAAACGTGTTTAATGACGTGGGGAAAATACCTTCTAATGCCCTGAAGCGCTCTGAGGTGTTGAAACAGAGAAAATGGCGACGCCTGCTGGTCACTTCCTGGTATTGCATTTGTTTTGAAGGATGCAACAGTGACTTCAAATATAAATGAACTCATTTAACTACCTGAAACAAAAAGTGCACCGATGCTGTCAGACCTTAAAGACACTGAGTTCTGTCGACTCATATAAACAAGTGATTCAGTGAGGATTTGCCATCATGAAGCTGTTTTAATTCAATGTGCAGCATTAAATGATTTAAAGTCAAAGTATCCTACTGAGTAAAAGACAAATAATTATCACGTAAAACAAACAGATCTAGTTTAGTCTGAGTTTAGTAGTCGGCCTTTATTTATCACACTGAACAGGATTCCTCTGTAGAAATAATAAGACAGGCCTGGCACTCATGGCTTCATACGCTGACTTTGTTTATCTCACTGATATGGTTAAACATTGTGTCTACATGATGAAAGTAACGTCTCATCGTTTTATATGTTTTCTGTTCTTCTTGTCAGCGATGGGCAGTACATCCGTGTTGTGCTGAATCGTGGATAATTCAATCAGCAAAGTCTGACCTGGTTGATTCTGCACCCGAAGTGGATTCTCCACAAGTCTGTAGAAAGTCCACGATGCTCCATGCGGACTTGACGTTAAGTCTGTGAGTTATCTGTACGTTACTCTGCGACTCAGTCACAAAGACCTCGGGGGGAAACACAAACATTATTTATTTCAGCTTTTCAGCAGCAGTCTGAGGAAATACTGGCTTTAAACGTCGGTTTCACTCCGGACAAAGACAGTAAACACCTGTGAGATCAAGGAAATACCCTTAAAGATGCAAACAGGTGCTGGATAACAGGTAGAAAATCAAACAGTTTGTATTCCACCAATACAGTTTGTGCTGAGTCGCAGAAAACACGAACAAACAGACAACCAGTCCCACTTAGAGACAGTTCAGAGTCACAAACCAACCCGACCTGCACCTGTTTGGAGGGAAGAAACCTGAGAGCTAACTGCTAACACAGGTAAACTTTGCATTCAGTGTTAATGTCTACGCTGCCCTCTGCTGGACAAAATATCAGTTAATCCTCTGTTCTGACTTCTTCCAGGTATTAAAGACAAAAGGCACTTTTATCAAATGTTTTTCATTTATTTATGACAAAGTTAATGCATATATTATAAAGAAATACATATAAGAATGTGTGTCGTATTTAATTTGTTTGATTTCTTTTGAATTCGGCTTTTTTAAATCCTCTGCAGCTGTGAGCAGCAGGACACGGAGGAGACTGGGATTTTCCTGAGAGCATCTCGTTCACACAGAGGTCACACCAGGGTCGACAGTCTCTTTTCACAAATTAAACACGTTCAAACAGAGCTACGGCACGTAGATACACTCAGATACACGGACACTGTATCCGTCCGCTGCAGGCTGCACAGGAAAATCACATTTCATAAACATCTCACAACAAACAGGAAGAGATCAGTTCAGGATTCTGCTTTTTTAAAGGAAATGTTTGTGAAAATATCTGAGGAAAATCTGTACAAAGACTTTGGTTGAATATCTGCTCCTGTATATACCTCTAGTGTACAATATACATATTTAGATAACTCTAATTTAAATACTAATTTGGCTAATATCAAAAAATAGTATGTATATCATCACTGACGGCCTCCAGGTGTGAAACGAGCTAAACGAGCTTCCCTTTGTACGAACAACATGAGCACGAACACAGACTGGAAGACTAACTACACGAGGTTAACATCACTCGGTGTAAAATAGTTTCTTTTCTTTTAAATATTAAAAAGGTAAAATTTGAAATGGTCAGACACGATGAACAGAGAGCCGAAGTGAAGCCGGACGGTCCAGGTTCTGTCCCACGACACTGTGTTCAAAATCACATTTATAACATTTATTACAACACAAACAAGTAAACCTGCAGCCTTCAGACAGAAACGTCGTGTTTGTCTCGATAAGGAGGCGACATTAAACTGTGTGATGTCATCGTTTCATTCATATTTGTGTTTTTAGCAGCTTTTAACTAACTTCCATTCAGGAAGATCAAAAGTAGAGTTTCTTTTAAAAACAAAAATCAATAAATCTCATACATGTGACTTTAGTTTTTGCTGTTTTGGAACCTTTTTGACTTTTTTTTTGACATATGTAGTTATTTCAGTTGTTTTCTGATCTTTATATTTGACTTGTTTTATTGATACGGTGTGATTCTAAATTGTTTTTATATTCATTGTTGTTGTGTGGAGATCAGGAAGACCAGCCACCACTTTGTGGCAGCTGATGGGGACCTGAATAAAGAATAAAGGGTGGCAACAGAACAGACCGGGTCCACCTGACCCAGACTGGAACAGACCCGGTCCAACTTGGTCCCATATAATACTATAAAGAGTCCGGTCTAGACCTGCTCTATGTGAAAAGTGCCCTGAGATAACTTCTGTTATGATTTGACGCTATATAAATAAAACTGAAATTGAACTGAATCAGCTGTCACGCCCAAATCAGATTCATCATCAGAGAAACAGTCCTGGTGTGTTTTCCCGCCTTTAGTCACGTAATTTAAAACAACAGTCAGGAAGTAACGGAATCACTAGTTCAACAAAATATCACCAAATCAAGAGTAAAGACCAGTAAATAATACTGTCTCTCGCTCTACTGGCAGCTTTAATCTTTGTGATAATTTGGTTATATTGACCTTTATTTGATTCAGTCTTTAATATAATTTTAAGGCTGTATCACCCACCTTTACCTGGTACAATACTTTGTAATCTCAACGATGTATTTCTACCGTTGAGATGAGGATCAAACTCATGACCTGTTATTCAAACTGGACTTCCTGGCTTGTATTTCACTGGCTCACCTGTACCTGAAACTACACCAAACGCAGTGGTGTTTTTGGTCTGAACACCCAGTTAGCAAGATGTGTTAAACACACTCTGCTGCTCATGGAAACTGTCATTTTATGCTGTTTAACTTCAAATACTGATATCAAGGTCTGTCGCTGATACTCGTTTATATTAAAACACTTGCAGAAGCTGGTGGAACAGATGCTGGACAGGAAGTGACTTCAGCTCTCTATAATGTCAAAAAGATAAAACTTCATGTTACAATATTAGTGTATAACAAGAATGATAATAATCTGCACAGTGGGCTGCTAATATACCGCTGCTCCGACTCTCGTCTCTTTGTTTGGTTCATGTTTGATAAGACACGACGACACAAGCGTTAAAAAGGTTTTTAAAAAAGGGGGAATTCGTCCGAACAGCAACCAGATTCATCAGTCTGTCAGGAAGTTGTTGAGGAAGCACAGTGGAGATTTAAGTGCTGGTGTTCAGGCTGAGAAAGACGAGCATTTGACTTTCTCTGACTGCGTCCATCATGTAGTTCAGAGCAGAGCGGTAAAACACCGTCCATCGACCCTCCTTTCCCGCTTGTTCTCTTTCTCTGTTTCACTTCCTGAGGTTGAGGGTGAATATTTTTTTTATTTTTATTTTGGGGGAGTTTATGGAACGTCTTCAGTCCAACATGGCGTCCAGCTGGTCGGCCAGGTCGTCAAACATGTTGCCGATGTCGTCCAGAATGGTCCCTGCAGACTTCACTGTGTTTGATCCGCTGGTGAGAAAACATGACAAACAATTAATATTAATACAACAGTACTGACAGTCTGAACCTGCTACTGCCCCCTACAGGATGCTGAGTTCATTACACCTTGCAATATGAGAGCAAACGACATACTGATAATGTTTCTGTTCTTAGAGCTGTACAAATATAAAGTTTGACCTCAGGGTGGCGTTATAGAGCAAGTTAGACAGTCTCCAAATTCCCCAATGAGCTTCCTCTGGAGAGCATGAACGCGCTGAGCAAATGTCAAAGTCATCACATCAGAATCTCACCAGAGGGAAGTTTGTGTAATGACGAAAATGAGTTTAAGCTACGTTACAGTACAACAAGCCATGCTAGCAGCTCTGTGAGGCTGCTACCATCAGCATGCTAATGACAATGCTAACATGCTGATGCTATCTTAGTTTAGCGTTAGCAAAACAAAGTAAGCTAACATTTGCTAATTAGCAGTAAACAGTAGTAGTCACGATCTAAAAAGGTCTGTTTTATAAACCTGAGGCTTCTTGACCTCTCCTGCCACATCTGTTGTCTATTTTATGCTGTTTGTATACTGTACGTGCAAAATAAAACATTTAAATTAGAAAAATTAAGATTCTGCCTGATGTGAAGCTAATGGAAAGGTCAGGAGGTCACCAAAATCAGCAGAATTCATCTTCAGAAAACCCTGAATATTCACAATAAATTTAACAACAGTTTTTTAGATATTTTGTTCTGGATTGAAATGTTGGAGGGACGGACGTCAGCATCTTTAAGCCCCAACCGAGCAGGTCAACCATGATAACGAAATACCAAACATCATAAACAGACCGTCAACACAGAAAGAAATACACGTAACAAGAGGTTTACTGATGTTACAGCCTCAAACGTGATGGTCTTACCTGTCTGTGTTGTCCTCCAGGTTCAGTTTTCTCTCAACCGCCATCAAAGCTGCTTCCAGAGACGTGCTGGTCTGATCCAGTCTCTGCTGAACCACCTCAGTCCCGCAGGTCGACTCAGGGGCGAGATCCGGACCCACCACACACACCTGAGGCCTTGCTGCTGTCAGAGAGGGACTCTGAGGGACCTGTGGGACCGGGGCCGGAGCTGGAGCTGGGGGCCCGTGAGTGGGAGAGGGCGGAGAGGTGAAGGCCACACTTTGAACCACACTGATGTTCACGGATGGAGAGGAGAGTCCAGCTGCTGAAGAGACAGCACAGGTAAAATACCAACAAGTCCCAAGTCAAGTTCCAAGTCAAGAGCAAAAACAACAAGTACTAAATCAGGTACAATATGTCCCATGTCAAGTTCCAAGTCATGTCCCAAGTTAAGAGAAGCAAATCAAGAGCAACCAGTACCAAGTCAAGACTAACAAGTGCAGAGTCAAGACTAACAAGTGCAGAGTCAAGAGCAGCAAGTCCTGGTTCAATACCAAAGTTTAAATGTGTCATGGACGTTTCTCAAATCCGATCGCCTCCAGATATGGAGAATAATCAGATTGTTGGTGCTCTGGTCAGATTCACAAAGGTAACTGAGGATTTCTGCAGACTTAAAGTTTGATACTGTACAGTTTGTCTTTGGTTTGAGTGAGGGGGAGGTTCAGTCATTACTAGTGAGTCCACCTTTCTCAAGATGGAGAATCTGCTTGATGCTGCTGAGGAGACACTCTATTTTTGTTAGTTCCGGTATGCGAGGTTTAAATGCAGCGCTTGATTTAGGCTGATAAATTTTATTGAGAAAGAAAATAAGGAGACTAGGAGACTGTGGGTATCTTACCTTGGGCTGCCAGTAGACTGTGGCGAACAGGTTTTGGGGCGACGGCAGGAGGTTTTGGGGAGAGCGGCGGTTTGATGGGGGATCCTGTTGCCGGACTGGCCGGCCTCTCGAGACTGGCCTCACTGATCCTCAGACTGACCTCCTCCTGGCTCTGGGACAGAGGCCTGCTGCTGCCAGACTCTGACCCGGCTGCCCCCATTCCTTCTCTGCTGGGGGAGCCTCCTCCCTGCTCCTTGTCTTTGGCTTTGTGTCGGCGCTTCACCGTGTCCGACTCCTTCAGATTAAACTCGGGCACCTCCAGGTTCTTGGCTGCTGGTTTCTCTGGAGGCTCCAGCACAGCCTCAGCCCTGGGGGGCCCCGGAGCTTTGGGTCTCTGTTTGATGGTCAAGTTGCCCTCCTCGGCGAAGGGGATGCACTCACTGGAGCTGTTCTGGGGGGATGAGGAGCCCTCCAGTCCACAACCTTTTGATTCTTCTTCCTCAGAGTCAGACTTCACCCCTCGATCCGGCTCAGTGCTGCTGCTGGTCTGGGTGGGAATACACTCGCTCTGCACCCTTCTCCTCACCCCGGCAGCCTCTCTGGGCTCCTGCCCTGCAGAGTTGAGGGAGGGCGGAGGTGGCTCCTGCAGGATGAGATCTGGTTTAGGTCCTGGGGGGTTCCTCCCCTCTGTCCTGCCTTCCAAAGTGGCTGTGATGCTCCTCACGCTCACTGGACTGTCTGTCATCGCCCCTCCAGCAGACGACGTTGTGCTGCTGTCGCTCAGCTCCCCGCTGGTGGTGCTGCTCACTGAGCTCAGTCTCTTCGGGGGAGGAGGAGGGGGACCTTTTTTTCGGGCACGCACTGCAAAGGACTGACTGCGTCCCACGTTGCCATTCTTTTCTGGACTCGACTGTAATCGAGCCAGCTGGCTGCGACCGGGTTTGCGGGTCAAGGTGGCATAAGATGACAGGTTTCCAGATGGAAATGCCGGCTCCTCGTCGTCCTCATCGGGCTCTCCATCCGACAGAGCATAGCGGGTCATGCTCTGGGTGCGCTTCTTGGGCGGCGTCAGGGTCATGCAATGGTTCTTGGACCTGGGAGATGAGCTCAGGTCTGTGGAGCCACAATGAGAATGCAGGTAGCTGAAACCCTTCAATGCTGGGGAACCATGAGGGGAGGGACCGCGAGATCCAGACAGTTTGGGCTTGGCTGGGATTGCTGGGTACTTAAATACAGTTGCCGTGCCCAGAGGCACCTGTTTGGGCAGCGTATGCTGCTGCAGAGGCCTCTGGTCCCAGCCCTCGGGGAGGTTCCTCTCCTTAGCGGGGCTGCCATCCAGGCTCTCCTGGGACCAGCTGTGGGGGGTGATGGAAGCTGTGGGAGGCTCCTGGGAGCGTCCGGAGCCTCTGGACCGGGTGTCCATGCTCTCCTGGCTCTGGGACATTCCCACTGCGTTCTTGATGGCCAAGCCTTCCTCGCAGCCTCCGTAGTGGCTGGACATGGCTGTCTGCAGCTCAGCACTCAGCTCGCTGTCCTGGAAGGTCAGCATCTTTGGGGTGTGAGGAGAAGAGCATTCACCTGCCGTGTCAGGCGGCTCAATGGTGACCAGGTGAAGGGCTCCGGGGGCTTTGCGACGCAGCGTGCCTTGGCCTGATTCAGCCTGAAGGATCGCTCTCTGGATGTCACACAGCTTCTTCACCGCTAGCATCAGCTTCTTCTGGTGGCCTGGAGGGAAAGTTCAACCATCACACCAAAGTAAAAAACACGAGTTATATTGAGCACACGCCAGAATGTGAACATATAAAGTGACCTCACCCAGCTTGGTGATGCCGATCTCCTGCAGATCCTCCCATGTGAGGTCTCTGACAATGCTGATGGAGTCGTAGCCATTTTCGGAGAGCTGTTTGTGATACTGTGGGAGGCCGATGGCACTGAGCCACTCGCCCAGATCAGACTGTGAGAAAGAACAGATCACTCAGATCAGTAGGTATCACGGTGTTTGGAAGTCATCAGTGTGTTCAGCAGTAAACAGCTGGGAGTCTTACCGGGATGTACTCAGGCAGCCACTCAGGGATGTTCAGGTTGTTGATCTCGATGGAGATTTTCTTGCGGTGGCCCGGTTTGGTCACTCCGATGGCAGTCAGATCCTGCAGACACAACAACAAGGCAAAAGACATGAGTGAGTCAGGCAGCACATCCCCTGCACACACAGCTCACTGCTGAGACTGCAACTCACTGGTTTACAGTCAGGACGGGACGCTTTGACTAACACCCACATTTATTGTAATATCCTAAAAGAAAAAAGTAACATTATTTTTAATGAGGGGCAGAATATTTCAGGGGCATCACATGTAACTACAAGTCAGTTTTACAGGTTAGTGTTTAAACCACAACATGACACCTCTGCTTTTCTCTCTGCAGTTACTTTATCAGCTGACACATGAGCTAATCAGAATTTGCCTTTTCAATCAAGAGTGTGAACAAATTTAACGAAGTCTATGAACTTTTCCTTTCAAACAAATGGGTATCAACCTACTGATAAATGCTGCACAATCAACTAACAGGCCCAACTATATTTGAGTCTCACGAGTAAATGATCGGTCTTTAGTCACCTCAGGAGTCATCCTGCTGATGGTTGGCACATCGTAACCAGCGCTGATGAAGTTCCCAGTATACTGCTCCAGCTGGAACTCACTCAGCCACTGATAGATGGCCTCTGCATCCTACATCACACACAAAGTACCAACACACATTTCTTTATTGTTGTCGACCAGCTAAGTGTCTCAAGGTTTTGTAGCAGTTTGATAGCGAGTCTCTGTGCTGATCTTTACCTTCCCCTCCAGCAGCTGCTGAGGACGAACAAACTGCTGGGAGAAACTCTGCTCTGCAGGTCTCTGCACCGTCACCGTCTGCCTCCGCGGAGTCCCACCTGCAGTGACATCACACCAGACCACAGCAGGTGTACTTGAAAGTAATAAGATCTTAGAAAGACTGTAAATATTCCCCACAAAGGTATGGTGCTTTTCTTTCACTTGTTTAAGTGTCTAGGCAAAGTTTAAGGAGTTTATTGAGATGTGAATATTACGAAGAAAGTTACTTTTTGCCCTGAACAGGAAAAAACAGATAAGCCATAACCAATAACATTGATTATCTGGGTTAAAAATCTGACACATTGTATGGACAATGTAGCAAGCTAAAAGAAATCTGGAAACTGTTTAACCATGACCCAAAATGTAATGTTGAGAATCTGCTCATGCATAAAGAAATGGGTCATGTTCAAATAAAAATGTCATGGTAAAGGTATGCTTTAATTTCTATTGTGGTTTGATTTAATCTGCATATGTAACAGGAGATCAAAGAAAGGGAGAAAATTAAGGAACTGGAACAAAAGGAACCACATTTTGCTGCTAATCCTGTTCAAAGATATGTGACAGAACATGTCTGTATAAAGGAAAAAGTTAATCATAAAAATATTCTCAAAGAAACAAGATAATTAAATAAAGAAACAAAGACAACAGGAGCTCCTATCAAACAGATTTTAACGTCCATGGGCAGTAACAGGAAGTCCACACACATTTGTGTTTCTCTGAACTTCACAGAGTTTTAGTTGACAGTGTGTGACAACAGCACCTGATGTAAAGGATCATCGAAAAGAGGAAAGTACCTGCAGGGTGATCAGGCTGTTTACTGAGGTCTAAGTGTCCAGAATCAACAGCAGAGGGCGCCGGCTGCACACAAAAATACAAACTCAGTCAATTAGCAATATTCAACTGGAGAGCAGAGAACTCATACAACAAGAAATGAGCTGTATGTCATGTTTCAGGACTAAATTAAAGCTGCTAACAGCTGATTTTCAACGTGACATTTGTTTTTAAACCAACTCATCGAGCAAATGACAAGAAATCAGGAAAACAATATTTTACTTTATGTATCCTTAAGACAGTTTTAGACATATTTTTGTGTCACCTGATCAAAATGTTGCATGAATCAGCTGATTTTAAGAAGCCTGCTTCCAGACGTCTGAATCGCTGAACCACATCTATGATTTTTCAGTGATCCAAATGATTAATGAAGTTAAACACAATGGCGGAGTTAGTCGGATTATCAGGCTGTGATAGTCAAATGTATGAATATCGGTCACAGTCTGGACCAGATCTGACTGTTTAAACCAAAGACCATGTCAACCTGATGGATCAGCAGGTGTATATCAGTCTGGTTGTACTTGTGTACCTTGTTGGCGTTGTCATGGTGACCAGTGTTGTGTTGGAGTCCGTTGGGTGCGTTGTTGCTCTCGGTGCTCTGTCCGCTCCCGGCACTGCGGGTGCTGCCGACGCTGCCGGTGCTCCCGACACTGTTCCTGTCTCCAGCTGCAAACAAATAAATAAAAAAATTAAATAAATTCATGATGTCCGGGAGGGAAAGAGGACACCATCGAATGCAGAGAGGGTCGGCGTCAGGCTGGAGGAAGCAGCAGATGCTCTTTGTCGAGTCTCAGCAGGCTGAGAGAACGGGGCCAACAAGCCTGCAGGGGCAAAGGGCTGGGGGGCTGGGGGGTGACGACTGGAGTGACGACGGGGGTGACGGCAGGATGCAGGTTTCTGGTATAAAAGCTGTGCTGTGGCAGAGCAGGGGAGCACAGCTGCAGGCACGAGTCCATTAATGGCAGTCATGTAGCATCAGGCAGAATATGACTAAAAACACAGTTTCCATGTTGCACTGTCACAGTCTGATATGATCCTAATCCTGATTGCAGGTTAAGAATACAGGTGTGGTTTGGTATAAACTGCAAGAGCTTTCTTTCTAATTTTAGACCTAAGAGATGACATCCTGAATCAAACAATGATATGAATGTTGGGAATTACAACAAGTACAAACTCCTTTTTTAAAATACTAAAAAATAATAAAGTTCATAGCCAAAACTGAGCATAATTATTTAGCTGAACCCGTTCTGTGTATTTATGAAAGACTTGGTGGCAAATGATACAAGATGGAGGGATTTTAGTTCTGGCTTTGAAATTTGTGAAACAGAGTCAAAGAATCTCTGACAGATTGTTCTGAGGGCTTTTATCCAGCTACGTCAGAGGATCCTGAGTTAGTTCAGTAAAAACTCCACTGAACTACATTTTGTAGTGTCAGTTTAAACAGTGAGAACAGGGATGAACTGGTGTTGCCCTCCTGTGGCAGCAGGGAGGATAACAACAGGGACAACTGATAGCCAGATGCTCTGACCGCACGTTCAGCCTGAAGCAGACGATACAGTGAATCATACAGAGTTTGGACCCGACGCACCAAGGTGACTGTCCGTCAACCTCACCTATAGTTTTGGTGGTGTGACTAGCACCGCTGAGTTGAGTTTGTGTTTTTCGACATTGAGACATAAGGCGACGTGAGACAAGGTGAGATGACATGAGACGACAAGAGATGACGCAAGGCAACATGAAGCGGCGTGAGGCAACATCAGGCCGTTGCCTCACGCCGCTTCGCTTCTTGCATCATCTCTTGTCGTGATGTGAGACGAAGTGTTGTGAGGTGTTTGAAGTGACAGGAGATGAAGTGAGATGATGTGAGACAGCGTGAAGTGGCATATGGCAATGTATTGTGAGTTGAAGTGATTTGATGCAATGTGAAGTGATGTGAGGCGACATGAGATCATGTAAAGCAACATGAGGCAATGTGAGATAATGTGAAGTGACATGAGATCATGTGAAGCAACATGAAGCCGACATGAGATAATGTGAAGTGACATGAGATAATGTGAAGCAACATGAAGCCGACATGAGATAATGTGAAGCAACATGACGCGAAATGAGATAATGTGAAGCTTCATGAGATAATGTGAAGCGTTATGAACAACCCAAAACAACAGATAATCTGAAGTGACCTGTAGCAATATTAGACGACATGAGGCGACGTAAGATAATGTGAAGCCGACATGAGATCATGTGAAGCGACATGAGATAATGTGAAGCTTCATGAGATCATGTGAAGCGAAATGAGATAATGTGAAGCCGACATGAGGCAATGTGAGATAATGTGAAGAGATATGAGATAATGTGAAGCCGACATGAGATCATGTGAAGCGACATGAGATAATGTGAAGCCGACATGAGATCATGTGAAGCGACATGAGATAATGTGAAGCCGACATGAGATCATGTGAAGCGACATGAGATAATGTGAAGCCGACATGAGATCATGTGAAGCCAAAATGAGGCAATGTG
>VMKM01003836.1:0-27649 GCA_008360985.2 Macquaria ambigua | reverse complement strand
AGCAACAGAAGGAGAGAGAAAGGGGAGAGAAAGCACACAACTACGGGAAGAAGCTGAATTAGTAACAAGCATTGATGGGATATGAGGGCGTACAGATGGAGAGGGAGAGGAGGAGAGAGGAGCTCAGTGCATCATAGGAAGTCTCCCGGCAGTCTAGGCCTATAGCAGCATAACTAAGGGGTGGCTCAGGGGTCACCTGAGTCAGCCCTACTATAAGCTTTATCAAAGAGGAAAGTCTTAAGCCTACTCTTAAATGTGAGGAGGGTGTCTGCCTCCCGTACACAAACTGGGAGCTGGTTCCACAGGAGAGGAGCTTGATAGCTGAAGGCTCTGGCTCCCATTCTACTTTTAGAGAAACCTAAGCAAATAAATATTTATTACTACTACTGCGCAAGTAGGCCTGTGTATTCAAACATTTTGTAGGCAACTTTTAAAGTATAACAATTTGTTCAACAGAGATGTTCATTACAAAAAATAGTATTTATAATTACACCATGTCTTAATAGAGGCTAAATTATATGATTAGGCCTATCGATCTCACTGTCCATTCCATGCCCAGTATCACTAAGAGTGGATTTTTATTTATTTATTTATTTATTTTAAAAGAATCCCTAGCATCGGGGTCAACCACACCTCCTCACTAAGGTAAAAGTTTCTGTCCCCTCCTGAGAGTATTCTCAGAATGTTTGTGAATATGGCCCCAGATTGACTACTCAGTCTTTAAACTTTTATTTCTCTTGATCTATGTCCGGATGAGAGCTGGAAGAACATGTGCATCAGTCCTTTCTGAATTGTTCTTTTCATACTTTCTCACCACAACATCTCTCAACTCTCCTTTTTCATTGGAACAGTCCAGTGGGTTCTTTAACCCGCCTGTAGAGTTTACTCTTTTTGCATGTTTGTGAGGTAGTTATTCTTACTTTGCTGCTAAGCACTGAGCAGCCCGTCAATCCTTTTTCCGGAACTCACTGCAATGAGTGCCTAGAGTACCTCCATGTGGATTGCCTGGATTGCCTAGCACGGACCTCTGCCCGAGCTCACTCAACAAAAAGAAGAAGAGAAAGAATCTCCCCCTCACTCGCCATGGCTTTCCCCCTCCTCGCGGGCCGTTGGGGGAGCTGATCTGCACCTTGAGGCATGGATCCATTCTGCTCTGCCCTCAACCTTAAGGGCTGTCCTGGTTGTCAGCAGCACCTGGAACGGACCTTTCCACCTAGCAAACAAAGACAAATTCTCCAAAGATTTGATTAGTACAAAATCACCCACTTGAAATGGATGAAGAGTCTGTTTGATACCTGCAAATAAAACCTTCTCAAGGTTTCTGTTAGTCTTTCAACATATTCTGTCATATACTGATCAGTCCATAGCAAAGTAGTTTTGTGGGGTGTCAAAGGCGGACTTGCCCCCGTGGACATTGGTTTCCCCATCAATACTTCATGAGGACTGCACTTCAAATGGAATACAGTACAAGGGGCAATACATCAGGTCATTTCAGGCCTGTTGTTATCAAAGTTTTGGTCAATTTCTCTTTGATAGTAGAGTTCATTCTTTTAACCTGTTCTGAGATCTGTGAATGATTCAGAGTGGCAGCATGAGGACAAAGTCCACCGCAGTGTATTCATGCATCCAATGCCTGCAGTAACTGAAGAAAGGTCACTCAACTTCAGTAGTTTGGAGATATTATGGCTATTTTCAATCTGACAAAAAACAGAGCAAACTGTGCCAAAGACACGTGCCAGCTAAGACGGGCAACACCACAAACCTGTTTCATGATTTCAAACAATATCACCCAGCAGAACATGCAGAAAGTAAGAAATTACAATACCGCAGTTGTGTTGTGTTTGTCATGTTCTGACAATACAGAATAGTTTAAAACCACAATTAACCACCTGTTTTTTTTTTTTACTTTCACTCAGGAGCAAAAATCAGTATGAGAACATTCCTCCTGATAACAAGTAATAATATAATAAAAGTAATATGCTAATTTAATGAATATCATTCTCCTATCACATCACATTGCAACTGATATGAAATGTCATAAATATCAACCATGAAGTTTAAAAACATGAGCCCACAGTGGCACTCGGACTAAACTACACCAAAAAGGCACATTAATGTTTCTTGTCAGCAAAAATATTTTATATGTAGGCTTTTTGGACAATGCATAATTATTTTACTGTAACATATTGCACAATAACATAGATATTTAATTCAGCGCTTCTGAACAAAAGTATACAGTCATGAAGGGTTACAAGTTTTACATGCCACCAGATGTCACTGTGTTTGCATAGTTTGAAGCTTCAAATCTTTTTCGGCACAAATAGAAAGAAAGCCCCAAAGCTTCATAAGGCATCATCCCATGGATGTATTATAAGTTATAATGGATCCATGCTTCATCCGCCCATCACTAGTTTGTTGCCATAACTGACCTTTCAAGCACTGGCGTCACATGACCAGTGGAGCGAGCTTGATTGGCTGGATGTCGGTTCGATTTGAGACAGAATCGATTGCTTATCCTTGGTATCCCGGATGCTTAATCTGAATTTTTTTACTCGAATTTTGGGATCTGAATTTGAACAATTTGAATATATATTATTTAAATTTTTTAAAACTTAAATTTGTTATTCTGAATTTGTGAACACTGAAAAATAAAAGTCAAAATGAGTTATTGAAAGTTTGAAGAGTTGAACACAGAGGCAAAAAATTCAGATACACAATTTCAATGCAAAAAAATTCAGTGCTAGAAATTCCATGGCTTTTAAATTTTATAATCTGGTGAGACAGATTTGCTTCCATGCATATCAAATCAATTTTGGTAGCATTTGAAAGAATCCTTTAGGCTGCACCTGCAGTGCTTGGAACCCCAATTAGTGAGTTTTAGAGGTATTAATAGGTGCTTTTTTCACTTTGGACAGAGCCAAGATGGCTTTTCCCCCTGCTTCCAATCTTTATGCTAAGCTAAAGTATCCAAGTCCTGATTCCAGCTCTATACTAAACACACAGACATGAGATTGATCTTGAACTTCTCATTTCACTTTCGGAAAGAGTGAATGTTGAAATATTTCTTGAAAAACTACTTTGTGGTGGAAACATCTTCCGATGTAATTATTGTGTCCCAGTATTTCATCCATACCTACAGTTTGGATGTCTTGTTTGGCAAACATACATACCACATGTCAATGTGTCGGAGTGTTTTTAACTTAGTCTTCAAATATTTTGACATGCATCCCTGTTCTAAACTTGTAGCCTTTACTCCACAGGGGATCAGAGGAGATGACCGGTGATATCAATGATTCCATCGACTTTGTCCTTCTGAACTTTGCGGAAATGAACAAATTATGGGTTCGAATGCAGCATCAGGGTCACAGTCGAGACAGAGAGAAGAGAGAAAAGGAACGACAAGAACTTAGGATTCTGGTGGGCACCAACCTAGTTCGACTCAGCCAGCTGGAGGGTGTCAACGTGGACAAGTACAAACAGGTGTGTGTTTGTGTGTGTCTGTTGTTTCTGATAAGATGCATTTTGAGATTAGGTCCTTACAATATTTGTCTGCAGTGATATAAGTGTCGTTGACACTAATTTCTTCCAATGGTTTAAGTAAGATTAGAATTTCAGTTTATAGTGATTTATTTGGGTTTATAGCTAATTCAAATTAATATAAGAATCAATGTTTGGAGAAGGCCTAAAGTTAGTTTAGTATGAGGTTTGGTTTTAGAGGTAAGATTGTCACATTTGGCATATCCTCATTACACAATGTCTACACAAGATGAAATTTAAGATCAGATGTCTGACAGTGCATCATGATCAAATCAGTTACATGATTCCTGAGACGCACGGCCAGGTGCGTTGGAGATTTTCCTGCAAAGAGCACACCCTTAAATACCAACACAGTTTAAGTATAGTTTGTAAATTATAAATTCTTTGTAATGTGCAGAAGAGAGAGTGAAAACTTTGAGCAGCATGTACTCTCACTCTGTGATGCTGGCAACCAGTGTGTGAAATATCTTCTGACAATCAGGGAGTCCCATGCTGTGTACTGTCCAGAATCGCATTCCAAGTAGCTATATAACCGACAAATATCCATCCTGTATGCTGCAAGCAATATAGGAAACTTTTAAAAACAAGTTTGAACGTTTTTTACCTCCAGACTGGAGTCCTGCACAGGTCCAGTTTGCAAACCTTCACCCTGCCACACCTGTTACCCCAAATTATCTTTAAATCAAAACAGGACCCAACCTGAGCCTTAATCAAATAAGCTCAGGCTACATCCACACTACTATGTTTTTGCTACGTTTACACCTAGTCTCCAAACTACTCCGGCGTTTTATAACCCCCTAAAACTGAGACCTTTTGCTGGTCCCGTTTAAGGTTGAAAACTCTGGGGTTGTGTTTTAGTGAGGACGGGCGAAAACGGAGACGTTCTAAAACGATGACACAGACACCCACATTCGCTTTGTGATTGGGTCTAATCAGCCACGATATGTCCTTCCCTGATTCGCCACGCCTGCATCGTGTGACCCCTTCCCAGACGAAAACAAATTGACATCAGCTTTGACTACCAGCGGTTAATTCAACATTAATAACGAATTACAACACTTACTTTCAGTAATAGTTCCACCTGGTCATCGGTCCAAGTAGAGAAATCTCTGCTCTTACTTTCCGCCATTGCTATTCTTCACTCGTAGTATTTTCTGCAACTAAGCAACCAACAGCAGAGTAGACAATCTGCTTCCTGTTTACACCAGCACGTGCATGCCCAGTGCACGTGAATGGTCACGTGATATGCGTTTCCAGGCATGTAGTATGGATGGAGATTTTCTCTGAAACGGTGATAAAACGCTCGTGTGTACGGAGATTATTGTTTTAAAACGCCGTTTTAAAACAAAAACGTAGTGATGTGGATGTAGCCTCAGAGATGCTGCTGGGCAAAGCAGGCAAAAGCTCTGGGAACACAATGGCTAGAGGATATGATCAAACTAAATAGATAAAAAAGACACAATAATGCATGCATATAAGACAGAACTATCTTCCATGTTTTCAATGGATTACGTTCACTTGTGTTTCCACTTGCTCAGACCAACTCGTTGGCAGAGGCACACTCGGACTTCTCCAAAACTGGGTGTATTACGCACAGCTGGCACAGTGTGGATACCTTCATTAATTGCCTAAATCTTCCACGTGTGCCACATTGGAAGATATTTGATATTTGTTGGAACTGGCTTTGGGGCTTTTCTAAACACTAACAGCAAGTTTCCGAACATTCATTTTGTATGTCTTTGTGTAATGATATACTGACTGTTTTAAGGCCTTTTTTTTATGTTGGATAAATAAGGACTGATATTTGTTGGTCTTTATAATAATACATAAATGCATCTTTGACATGCTGAATGGGAGTTGAACCAAAATATATATCAGATACGTTTCAGTTGTTGTTGGTTTTGATTTGTGAATTCAGCCTTAAATGTAATACATCAATTTATTTATTTCTTTATGTAAAAAATGTTTCTTGCCTTCCTACTGCGCATATTACTCCATGTTTCTTGGCATCCGTTGCCAGTTGGTCCCAGTGTGTTGCTATACCTAGTTTTTTCAGTCAGAATTCTGCAGTGAAGTACATTGTACTACGACTACTATTGTACAATAATGGTAGTGGTCCCAGAGGCCTTTTCATGGGCTCCACCTGCTCACAGATGTCACCTCGGTGGTTGTTGGTGCACACAACAACTCCTGGGTGTTGTAAAATAAAATAAAAATGCAGTGCCCCACTTCTGGTACCACAGCAATGATGCTGCGTGGGTCTGTTGCTGATGCTGGGGCGGAGTGGCAGAATTACAAATACAGAAATACAAATATGAAACATTTTAACTTGATGTCCTTGTCCAGAACTTTTCAGAATCTTTTATTTCAGCCTTCATCATCTCAAAATTCAAAGAAGTTCATTTCAGTTGATTCTGGGGATCTGCTGTTTTCACCTCTTTAGTGTCCTATTTGCTACATTTGACATGTATCCCAATACGTACTGTACAGCTATTTAGCTATTTGGGTAATTCTGCATCTGGCTGTTTTTCCTCTTGTTTCTCTCCACAGATTGTTCTTCCTGGAGTGCTGGAGCAAGTTGTGAACTGCAGAGACTCGTTGGCTCAGGAGTATCTAATGGAGTGCATCATTCAGGTAGACACCTAGAATGCATCGATTCAATCACTTGGATCAGTGTTGGCGCCAATACTGACCTTGTTAAGCGGATCTGACATTGGCCATGATGTGACCAATCCACATTAAATACAGTTTATTTGGCAATGTTACTATAAAATTCACTGTTTTGGTATCACATATATTCAGTCCATCACTGCAGGCGGTTGACTCCATTTTTAGTGCCACATCAGTCCCTGGCCCCATGTCACTTTACATAGAAATGATCACAACTGATTCCACGTGGGCTGGTACACAGATTTTAATTTGAGAATAATACTACTCTACTCTAATACTACTCTACTCTGGAGAATACCATAAGTTGAGGTATTGGAATTGGTATTGGGAGAGAAAAGCTTGGATCAGCGCATCTCTAGTAGTCACACACTGTACTTCTGGTTCAAAGTGTTACTTGAGTCTACAAGCAACGTCTTGCTGGGAGCAGTGGGCTGTGTTCAAAGGGTTCTGTTGTTTTCATTTATCCAACTATCAATCAAGTTTTGCTCATGCAGGAGTTTTCATTCTCTATTTTTACTTATTATTTCATGTGTGGATAAAGACCATGTTTTTTCTTGAAATCAGTTATGAATATAATACTACATTCAGGCCTACACCTTGAAGCTGGGCAAACCTGTGTCCACAGTCAATGCATCAACCGACCCTCCTTCACAACCTTCCTCTTGACTAGGGTTAGACGCAGGTTGGGGCTGCCTGGCCAGACTGAATTTAACATGGTCAATTTGTTCTTTAATCTTGCTGTTTGTTGATAAATAGATGATATATCTAAGCACAGCCCTACACTCCTGAACTAAACCACATATGAGCAGTATGTTTCCTGTAACACGAGAAGGGAAGCAGCTGGACTTATGTCATGCCAACATCAAAGAGGCCTACAGATCCCTACAAAAACCACCCGTAGGCACCTCAGACTATTTTTGCTGTTCAGCTGCTGCCCACATACAGACAAAAGCTGAAACAAGAGAAGGTGAATGAGAGAACAGTTCAAGTTTGGTCCAACAGCCCTGCCCATTTTGAAGCAAAGAAGCTGTACCACTGGTGCGAGGACCACTTTCTCCGGTTAAACGTGAGGAAGACAAAAGAGGTCCTCATAGACTTCCAGAGGAAGACTGACCCTGTCACACAGATGACACTCAATGGAGAGGCTGTGGCAGCGCCGGCGGTGGCTATGGGCAGGGGTGGGCTCAGCCCACCCAAACATGCGTCTTGCCCACCCAATCAAAAGTTAAGAAGAAAAAGATTTTTTTTGTTCAGCCAATGGAAAAATAGCACAGAAAATACTAGTACCATTTCTAACTTCTGATTGGGTGGGCAGCCTACAGCCTGCCTTCAAAGTCGCCCACCCCCTCTTTTCATTATATTCAGAAACTCACTCACTCATGGTCTGTTGAACAGTAAATTCATCAAACGCAACAACAGACTGAGGTGAATGATCTGTGTCTGCCAGACCCAGCGGCTACAGCGCCGAGTGGGCTGAGTGTCATTCTCCTAGAAAGAGCTTTAGCTCAGGATGTAGAGCATATGTCCTCGGGCTGCGGTTCGAAACCAGCCCCGGACCTTGTCAACTCCTTGAAGGATTTTTATTTTATTTTAGGGTAAATCAATCTGCCCTCCACTGACTCAAATCATAGGGCATAGCAGCAAACTTAGAACCTGACCTGAACAAAATGAATTTCCCTTTGTGATCTATCTATCTATCTTAATCTAATCTAATCTAATGTAATCTAATCTATACATACATTTGTGTCTTGTCTTGTAAGGTTTTCCCAGATGAGTTCCACCTTCAGACCCTGAACCCTTTCCTGCGTTCCTGTGCTGAGCTCCATCAACACGTCAATGTCAAGAACATCATCATTGCCCTCATTGACAGGTACAGTTTGATTCACTGTAAATTAACAAAGCTAATGGAAATGGAAAGTCAGTTGACATTTTGCTGTATTAGCATATACAGCTTTTGATAAATCCTAATCAACAAATGCATAATATATAGCAGTTAAGTGTTGTGAATTGTTGGAGTGCTTATATTTACCCAGAAGATTGTGTACCGTGTAATGCATCCAATATAATAGCCATTGCCTTTGTTGAAACTGTTGCAGGGAGGTGTTGGTATAACTCTGTTTAATCTAACTTGAGACAGTAATTTATTGTGTTGAGGCCATGAGATACCATCCCTTGCTGAAATTTACACCATTAGACTCCGGGAAAAAGGGACACAAAATTCTTCGTGACTCCTCTCACCCTGGTAACGATCTTTTTAACGTCCTCTCTTCTTTCACCCTGCGAACCATCTTTTTAACGTCCCTCCTTCTTTTAAAAGACTGAAAAGTATCTGAACTAGGACAGCCAGGTTCTGCAACAGCACCTATCCAGAGTGCCCTTAACTCTTAAATCATTAATGTGCTGCTATTATTCTTTTCTGTTAGACACTGTAATGGTGTGTTCACCCCAAAAGCAAATTGAATTTTTCGCGGAGCGTGATTACATACAAAGTCAATGCAAAGACGCGAATTACGCGTTAAATACACACAAATTTAGAAACTATTTATAAATTTGCGTGAATTTATCGCATAATTCGCTGTGTCACAAAAGCCTGTCATCGTTTGATTCTCCTCCTGACTTCACTGATGGAGGAGAAAATAGCTGTCTTTGGGCATCCAGAGCTCTATACTACTTCATATTTATTTAGAGACCAGACAAAAAAAATATTGCTTGGAGAAAAGTAAGCAAGGAAGTTGGAATACCTGGTACGTTCTGAACATATGTGTCTGTTACTTGATTGCAGCTGTCGGTTGTACTTTACTATGAACCAAGTCACTAGCCCTGATCGATCCAAACTCCATTCAGAAAACAAGCATTTTAAAAGTTGTTTGCTTGTTGTCTTGCGGACTGACCTGACAAAGCGTGAATGCAGACTTTTTACAAATTGGCATCATGATGTAGTTATTTCGGCATCCTTTTGATCCGTTTATAGCAAAATCTATTTATTTTGGATTCATACCGGTGTAGTAGTAAATCCTGTCACCGATCAAACTGGGCACTGATCAGCCTCAAGTAGCTCTGGAAGTCATCCAGACGCAGTTCCTGGAGAAGGTGGTGAAATTCACCAAGCTGTGTGTGCCTCCGGATGATGTTATGAACCCAGAAGGGTGAATATTCGCGTGTTGTGTTTATTAATTCACAAATAATCCCGAGGTCAAACTCACGTGAGTAACGCATTGTAAAATGCTTGTTTTAATTGTTTATTTGTATTCCTTATTACTTAATTTACTTGTATTTCCTAGGTGGTCACTGTACGTGAGGTTTTGTGGGGTTTTGTGTAAGTTCACTGAACCAAATTCCTATTGACTTTCTTGAAGTGGCAATAAAGTATTGAATCCAGATTCTGGTTAAAGGTGTTTCTCATCATTTTCTCCACCCCATTTACATCCGTAGTGGAGCTCCCACCATTCACTCAAAAAAGTGGATTTAGTGTTAAGTTAAAGAAGAATGAACAAGACTCTCTCTCCCTCTGTGATCCCTGTTTGTGACCTTAACAGTGGGAATGCACTTAGATTAGATTTCTGTTTTGTTTTTCAGACTTGCTCTCTTTGCTCATCGAGAAGATGGCCCTGGCATTCCAGCTGAGATCAAACTGTTTGACATCTTCTCTCAGCAAGTGGCCACTGTCATTCAAGTAGGTTACATTAGGTTTACCTAGTATGTAAGACAAATTACTCTGTACACACTAAAAATTCTGTTTAAAGTCCCATTCAGGCAGGATTTATTATAAGGTGAGGTCAAGTGATTTTAATGTGACATGAGCTGATCAGTCATTTTAATCCCATCAGGAGTGTATATCTGTAATTTCTCCCCCTACTCCACTTCCCGGACTCACTTTTCTGTAAAAGTCACAGCGGAAATCTGACTAGTTTGGAGCTGGTACAGTGTAGGAAATTAAAAAAATATTTCGGGGGCAACGATATGAACAGAACACCTTTTAAGCAAACAAAATGAGCTGTTAAATGCTTTGAAGACTGGTGTAAGGAAAAAGGTGTAGTTTTAGACCTTAAGACAGTGTCAGAGGAGCAGGTCAATGACATTTTATGAGATACACATACAAAGGCGAGCTCTATGGCCTGAGCAGTTGGTCTCCGTGCTGGACTTAACCGATACATTAATGACCCACCGCTCCGTCAGTCCTGGTGTCTCCACGAAGTTTACGTGCAACAATGTATTCACCAGTGTTGTGAAAATAATAGAAGATAAAGAAGGTGCATACAAAATAATATAAATAGTCAAATGATGAAATCAATCTGTGATTTAAAAAAAAAAAGAAAAGAAAAGATGGCTAAATAAAATAAGCTAGTACGTTGCATGAATTCAGACTTTTTACAAATCGGCATCATGATATAGTTATTTCGGCATCCTTTTAATCCGTTCACAGCAAAATCTGTTTAATCTGTTGGATTCGTACCAGTGTAGTAGTAAATCCGGTCACTGATCAAACTGGGCACTGGTCAGCCTCAAGTAGCTCTGGAAGTCATCCTAGTTCCTGGAGAAGGCGGTGAAATTCACCAAGCTGTGTGTGCCTCCGGATGATGTTATGAACCCAGAAGGGTGAATATTCGCGTTTTGTGTTTATTCATTCACAAATAATCCCGAGGTCAAACTCCGCAGGGATATGTTGCTTTTTCACCACGGTAAGATAAAAATCCTTATCATCGTTAATTCAATTAATTTGCTAGCTTTTTCCCTTTTTCAAGCGTGGTGCCCCAAGGTGAACTTAATTCTAGTTAAATTCTGTTATTTAGTATAAATATTGATTATTTCTGATAGCCGAAGTTGAGTATCATATCTCTACTTCATTTTGTGCCAATTTGTATTGAGGCCTATGTTACATATTTTTGGTGCTGCCTTAATTAGGTGGTATTAACGCTGCATATAATAAAATAATATCAATTCAGAAAAGAATCAAAAAATCTATTTTCAATCAATATCAATTTTTTCCTACCCCTATGAGAACACAGTCGACTGGACTGCCTTACCTTAAACCAGGTGATTTTTACTCCTTCCTCTTTGCAAAAACATCCACTTTATTAAACTCAAGGCTAATCATTTTCCATATGACATGGATGTTTCCTTGATTGTCTTGGCTGTCAGACTTAAATCTCACTGCATTAGAAAAAATAAATTGGTGTGCATTGGGCTAAAATGAGATTACAGACCAGCTGATTCATTCCCTCCTCCATGCTGCCTGCTGACATTAGTGACATACCGACATTAGTGCCAATTGCTATTGTTTGGGGAAAGAAAATACTCACACATAACAAGCCATAGATATTTTGTTCACCTTTTTGTATGTGTATCAGTTTGAATGATCACAGGGAGGAATTTTAGGAGTGAGGCTGTTTTTATAGTTTTATGGAAACCTTTGTGCTGAGCACGCAACATCATCCTGTCTTTTTAGGACAACAGTGTAAATATTTCTCATTTAATTAAAATTTAAATCCATGATAAATCATTGAATATTGTTAGTGAGCCAATTTTAAGGTGTAGAGGAGATGTCTTGAGATCTCCTGTCAGATGAACCAAAAGAGAGTTTTTTTTCCCTCCAGCTTGTGGTGCAGGTCAAAAGAGGGAAAAAAAAAATCTCAGAAAATTAGATTCATCTATTTTCAATTTTTATTCATACTGCTTACAGTATAATCCAGCTAAACTGTCTTACTAGGCTATCCCTCAAAAGCTATGGTGACTTCAAGTTTAAGTTTCAAACAAATGTCGGACTGACCATGCTGATGTTTTCATTCTGATTCCTCCTTCAGTCTCGCCAGGACATGCCATCAGAGGATGTGGTCTCTCTTCAGGTCTCTCTCATCAATTTGGCAATGAAATGCTACCCTGAACGTGTTGACTATGTAGATAAGGTCCTGGAGGGCACTGTGGAGATATTCAACAAGCTCAACTTGGAACAGTAAGTCCCTTAAGTCCTGACACACTGATGTTTAAGGAATACAGTGTATTTGGTCTGTGCTGAATAGTAAAGGGTTGCCTGCAATATTATGAAATCTTATAAGTGTGTTCAAGGGAGTGAGTACCAATTACTGAAGATTTGGCCATTATTCGACATTTTATAGTAATCCCTCGAAGTTGTCTGGCCTAAGAAATGTCAGACAGCAGCACAACACTAGAAAGGAGACGAGATAAAATTCAGTCTTCAATAAAAATAAAAAAAATGAAAAAAAAACTTGTCTTGGTAACAGTAAATGAAAGAGGGTGAGACCAAAAAAACCCCAAAACGTGTTCACACAGTCGAGAGAACCTAAAAACAAAATTGGGGAGAGGAGAGTTAAAAAAGAGGTGGGAGAGTGGAAGTTGTTTGAATTAGCGAGATAGCAGACAATGATCAGAAACCTGGATACCATCATACTCATGTTGCATTGTTACTCCATGTAAACCTATATCATATCGCAAATATGATCACAGACAAGACAGAACAGGGATATAAATTGGCATTTAAATATACTCTTTGCCTCGCTTGCTTTCACACTTATGTATCACACTTTGACACTTTCCGTTCTTTTCCCTCCTGTAGCATAGCGACCAGCAGCGCAGTGTCAAAGGAACTTACCCGACTGTTGAAGATTCCAGTGGATACCTACAACAACATCCTTACTGTGCTGCAACTCAAGCACTTCCCACCACTCTTCGAGTACTTTGACTACGAGTCACGCAAGAGCATGAGTTGCTATGTGCTGAGCAACACGCTGGACTACAACACCACCATTGTGGCACAGGAACAGGTTGGATTCCTAGCTAGCACTCTTTAGCACAAGGATCTCAACATGGGGCATTCAGTCAGAAATCAGTCACTTTCTGACCTCACCCCTTTAGATTTTAACAAAATTTTTTCCTAAATGTTAACGTATGACAGAGTGTTAGAATGTGGTTTGATTAACCAGAATGACCTTCAAAGTTGACCCATATTGGACCACAACCCCACCTTAAGGTATACAATATGGCAGTATAGGCAGTATTCTTTTGAAGTCACTGGGCAGAAATTCTATAATAACCGTTCAGCATATTGTAATTCAAGCTGTCTGACAGACAACGTGCTTCTGTACCTCCTCTTGGCTCTGTTTTCAGCCTTTAGAAAATCTAGCCCATGACGGGAGACTTTGACCAATCACAGGTAATTTCAGAGAGAGGGCGCCTTCCTGTTCTACAAATGCAGATGCGTGTGCACGTCCCTTCAGATGGTGAAAGGCTGAAAGCCTGATTCAATTGCGGAAAATCCTGCAACTTGTGATAAATTTCCAACACCTCCTTTGCCTACAGCGGCATATAGTACAAAACAACACGTCCCGGCTCCACACAGAGCTTTGGGCTCATTATATTTGATGCCATGGCGCTCGTAACGACGAGTGGCAAAGAGGCATGATGACAAACAGTGGGGAATAACTTTTGGGGGGGGACAGTGACTTGTGTGTGTGGTGTACTAGCCGCTCATCCCGCTGTTAAACGGTGTCCCAACTGCAGCGCTGCAGGGGCGTCTTTGAGAAGACAAGTGATGGTGAGAGGGACCAGGGTTTCGGTGAGGCTTGCACCGTGGAGAGCGAGCCCTACGAGGTCGAAGTTGTAGGTTTGGTGGGAAGGGCTTAGCGGAGTGTTACGTGGCGGAAGGTGCTACCCCAGCTTTAAGACAGATATCTTCTTCAAAAATAAACTTAACAGTATGGTTCTCTGATTATTGGAAACAAGAGCTGCAGTTTTGGAGATACTCTGACCCAGTCGTCTAGCCATCACAATTTGGTCCTTGTCAAAGTCGCTCACATCCTTACGCTTTTTTTTTTCCTGCTTCCAACACATCAACTTCGAGGACAAAATGTTCACTTGCTGCCTAATATATGCCACCCACTGACAGGTGCCATTGTAACGAGATAATCAATGTTCTTCACTTCACCTGTCAGTGGTCATAATGTTATGGCTGATTGGTGTATATTATGAGTCTAGACAGACATGGATGTAAACTGCATCTTGACTGGGGACAGGGCTGTAATTCATTAAGGCATTCATTAAGGCAACATTAAGGATTCATGTGTTAGACTGTTGCTCAACCAATAGCGGGCACAACAGGAAAACTTCAGGAGATGTAAAGAAGTGTCTACCTTACAAAAGAAGCACCTAATTTGAATATATTTTGTACCAAAAGTATTGAAATTGTGGATAACCTTGTTTTTAAGCTTTTAAGAGAGAGAGAGAAATGTAAAGTAATAGTTGTGGTAATGGTATTGATGTTAATATTAATAAAAATAATACTAATAGCAATATAATAATAGTAATACTAATAATAAGAGCAATAACAATAATAGCAGCGGCAGCTGTTGAGCAGGAACATGGGGGCAGCAAGTGGCCTGCAACTGTAGATCCAGACTCTACAGCTCTGGAGGCAGAAATAGCTGCAGAAAGCAACAGAAGGAGAGAGAGAGAGGAGAGAAAGCACACAACTACGGGAAAGGGAAGCAGTCGAGTTAGTAACGAGCATTAATGGGATAGGAGTGCGTACAGATGGAGAGGAGGAGAGAGGAGCTCAGTGCATCATAGGAAGTCTTCCGGCAGTCTAGGCCTATAGCAGCATAACTAAGGGGTGGCTCAGGGGTCACTTGAGTCAGCCCTACTATAGGCTTTATTAAAGAGGAAAGTCTTAAGCCTACTCTTAAATGTGAGGAGGGTGCCATACACAAACTGGAAGCTGGTTCCACAGGAGAGGAGCTTGATAGCTGAAGGCTCTGGCTCCCATTCTACTTTTAGAGACTCTAGGAAGCACAAGGAACCCTGCATTCTGGGAGCGCGATGCTCTAGTGGGGTAATAGGATACTATGAGCTCTTTAAGATATGATGGTGCCTGACCATTAAGGGCTTTGAAGGTGAGGAGAAGTATTATAAATTCTAGTCTGGATTTTACTGGGAGCCAGTGTAGAGAAGCTAATATTGGAGAAATATGATCCCTTTTCCTGGTTCTTGTCAGTAAACGTGCCGCAGTATTCTGGATCAGCTGGAGAGTCTTAAGGGACTTATTGGGGCAGCCTGATAATAGGGAGTTGGCAATAATCCAGGCTAGACGTAACAAATGCATGGACTTGTTTTTCTGCATCTCTTTGAGACAGGATGTGCCTGATTTTTGCAATGTTATGTAAGTGAAAAATGGCAGTCCTTGAAGTTTGAACAAGTTTATGTGGGAGTTAAAGGACATATCCTGATCAAAGATAACTCCAAGATTCCTTACTGCTGGAGGCCAGGGCAATGCCGTCTAGAGAAACTATATCTTTAGATAATGTGTTTCGAAGGTGTTCGGGGCCAAGTACAATAACTTCGGTTTTGTCTGAGTTTAACATCAGAGAATTGCAGGTTATCCAGGTTTTTATGTCCTTAAGGCATGCTTGAAGTTTAGCTAATTGATAAGTTTCATCTGGCTTGATCGATAAATATAATTGGGTATTATCTGCATAACAATGAAAATTTATGGAGTGCTTCCTAATAATATAGCCTAAAGGAACCATATATAAGGTGAACAGAATTGGTCCAAGCACAGAACCTTGTGGAACTCCATGACTAACTTTGGCGTGCATAGAGGATTCATCATTAACATGTACAAACTGATATCGATCTGATAAATAGGATTTAAACCAGCTTAGTGCAGTGCCTTTAATGCCAATTAAATGTTCTAGTCTCTGTAATAGAATGTGATGGTCAATGGTATCGAATGCAGCACTAAGATCTAGTAAGACAAGTACAGAGACAAGTCCTTTGTCGGATGCAATTAGAAGGTCATTTGTAACTTTCACCAGTGCTGTCTCTGTGCTATGATGCACAATCCTGACTGAAAATCCTCAAACAGCTTGTTGTTGTGTAGAAAGTCACACAACTGATTGGCGATTTCTCAAGGATCAGGTTTTACATTTTCTAAGATTCCTGTGTTTGAAGATAAGTCAGCGCCAGCTGGGGGCAGCAGGTGCTGAATTTTGTCTCTAATAGTTAGAATTTTATTATTAAAGAAGCTCATGAAGTCATTACTACTGAGATCTATAGGAATACATGGCTCAATAGAGTTGTGACTCTGTCAGCCTGGCTACAGTGCTGAACAGAAACCTGGGGTTGTTCTTATTTTCCTCTATTAATGATGAGTAGTAGGCTGCTCTAGCATTACAGAGGGCCTTCCTATAAATTTTAAGACTATCTTGCCAGACTAAACGTGATTCTTTCAGATAGGTGGAACGCCATTTCCTTTCAAGTTTTCGTGATGTTTGCTTTAATTTGCGGGTTTGGGGGTTATACCATGGAGCTAACCTGCTTTGTTTTATTTTCTTTTTTAGAGGGGCAATAGAGTCGAGTGTCATTCGCAGTGAGCCTGCAGCATTATCAACAAGATGATCGATTTGGGAGGGACTAAAGTTAGCATAGGAGTCATCTGTTATATTGAGATATGGTGTCAGTGTCTTTAGGTGGGGTGAGGCTCCAATATGGGTCAAATTTGAGGGCCCCTGTCTCCTGAATGGTTGGTTATTCTGGATAATCACTCACTCTCTCATATAGGTTAACATGTAGGAAAAAATTCATGAAAATCAAAAGGGGTGTGGTCAGAAAGTGATTGATTTCTGACAGAAAGCCACACATGTAAATGTGGCCTTTTAATGAAAGTAACAGCGAAAACAGCACCAACTCTATCACTAGACAGAACATTGATATTGGAGGATTCCGCAAAACCCTGCTGTTGAGATGGCTCTGCTAGATGTCTGTCCTTGAAAAGGAGAAGTCTTCTGAGTCTTTATTCAACTTCCTTAGCACTGTCTTCACTATCAGAAACTTGAAGGAGAAAACACAAGCTGTCACAATCACTGTTCTTGCAGTTCCCACATAGTGTCCCTGTAGTTGACATAGCCCCGATGTGTAGTTGCATTTTTGAAGAGGCATACGTCAACTATCCGGTAGCCTTTGGCATAGCTTCCTTGAACCATGCAACTAGGGTCCCTAGCTTTACCGTAACCCCTTAACGTACAACTATCAAGCTTTAGTAATGTATACTAGAATAATTGATAGGAAACATCTATAGTGCAGCCCACTCCTGTCCGTGTAATCAGGAAGAAACTGCAGCCTCACAAACTGTAACATAAGTTCCAAAAATACCCATTTTTTAGGGGGTCAGGAAATATATTAAACTCACCTGACAATCCTTTGTGAATGTGGATACCTCTGTTTTCATTTATATATGCATACAATGAGTGATGTGTCTGAGTTAGTATTATTCATGTAGTCTAGAGTGAGAAGGAAATCTCCAGTTACACAACCTAACAACCTCATTGGTCATTTAGTCTTTTTATTGGCATAATTGTAACATGTTATTTCAGGGTTCAAGGTACCCACAACAAAAATGGCGTAAAATAGTCTATAAAGTCATATAATTATTATCCAGCTTTTTTGCCAAATCATGTCGTTTTCTCATGACCTGCTACTGCAGCCCAGGGATTCGGAACCTCTGACTTAGGGCAGGCTCCACTCTCAAACTCATAACAATTTACATCTTTATTAAACAGCATTTGGATGAAGTGTCAGGTCAACCATATTACATGTTTTTATACTCTTCACTCTAAACAGGTCAGACATTACTAAGCTAGTTTTGTGAGTTGGTTCAGTCAAACCTGGCAGCTAGTAGGTGTTAATATTTAGTTAAAACTTATCTCTGTGCGCAAATTAGTTTGTGTGCTTCAAACCATTGTGATATAGTGATGCTTAAATCTCCACTTAGTAAAGACTTACGTTAGAACAAGGCTAACTTTGAACTTTAGAACAGTAGGTGCAACCAGCTGCTGAAATTCTTAGGTTATTATTATTGTTGTTCTACTGGCAGGGCTAAGCATCAGAGGTTATAAGAAAAAAAAGGAAGTCTGTTAATTCCTGAGTGTGGCCATCTCTTACTACTCTTACTTACTTGAGCAAGATATTTGACCCGTCTCTGACCCAATAACCTGATCAGAGTGGTTCACCCACTCAGCCAAAAGCACGAAGAACATTTGTAGAAAAATACATCAAGTAAAAACTCCTCACTCCCTCCCTGGTTTCTCTAGGTGGACGCCATCTTGAACTTGGTATCCACACTGATACAGGACCAGCCAGACCAACCAGCTGATGATCCTGACCCTGAGGACTTTGCTGAGGAGCAGAGCCTTGTGGGTCGTTTCATCCATCTGCTCCACTCTGAAGATCCTGATCAACAGTACCTTGTGGGTCCCTTTCTTCAACATTAAAGGAACATACCAGTGATTTTGCACATTTATCTCATGCACTAGATATACTACATACTATACTGCTAGTGATGTACTTTATATTACTGCTCACTATTTTGGAAATCATTCTGTAGTGTTTCCTTTTTTAAAGTATTTTTCCCACCTTGGCCAATTCAGACTTGATGTGTACTGTGATGGATTACACACTGTTCATTGATTTGTATACCATCATAAATGAATGGAAACCAGAGGCTGTCTTGAAAGTATGAAAATGCATTAAAAAATCTGAAACTCTACAGCATGCTTTGATGTTGCCTCTGTTGTTCATTGAAGTTAACATTCTGATTTGTTGTCAGATTCTGAACACAGCCCGGAAACACTTTGGTGCGGGTGGAAACCAAAGGATTCGATACACACTCCCTCCTCTGGTGTTTGCTGCCTACCAGCTGGCCTTCAGATACAAGGAAAACTCCTCACTGGTATGCAAACATCCTTTTTCACTTCATCTCACATGCTGTATTTGTAGTTTTGTCTATCCTATGATAAAATTATCCCAAATGTGTCTCCCATCAGGATGACAAGTGGGAAAAGAAGTGCCAGAAGATCTTTTCCTTCGCCCACCAGACCATCAGCGCACTTATCAAGGCTGAGCTTGCTGAGCTGCCTCTTCGACTCTTCCTGCAGGGGGCACTGGCTGCTGGCGAGATTGGCTTTGAGAACCACGAGACTGTAGCTTACGAGTTCATGTCACAGGTAGAATCACCACGGTTGCCCCCCCATTCCTTCTGGCCTTTTATATTAATGTGCAAGTGAAGAGTTAAAGGTTTATGGACAACACACAGTCAGACTAGCTAACTGAAAATATATAATATAATATTTTTAAACATACATTGTGCTTTTGTATATTGGAAATCATTTGTTGGCTGTAACCCATAGCGTGGAGGACACTCATAAGGTTTCAAGATATATTTGTTTGTTCTACAACACAGTGCTGCACAATGGAATGAAAGTTCTAGCCCCCTTCACGCTACACACACAGAACATATATACAAATATTTAAAATTAGAATAGAATAAGCAATATATACAGTTACTTATATACATATATTATACAAAGGTAGTGTTATGGTAATGTCCAAAACCAGCATAACAGAAAGTTCCATGTCATTTATTTATGGTGGAGTGCGGAGGATGAGGTGGAGTTGAGGAGTCTCACAGCCTGAGGAAAGAAGCTGCTCTGTTGTCTGGTGGTACGACAGAGGATACGTCTGTATCGCTTGCCAGATGGTAGCAGGCTGAACAGGCTGTGGTTGGGGTGGGTATTGCCTTTTAGTGTCCTTTGGGCTCTACACAGGCACCTCACCTCTCCGATATCACTGATGCTCAGTAGATGGGTACCAATGATGTGGGTGGTTTTAATCACCTGCTGCAGAGCCCTCAGATATTGGGCCATGCATGTCCCATGCCAGTTTGTGATGTTTCTAGTGAGGATGCTTTCTATTGCTCCTCCGTAAAAGTTAACAAGAACTTGGCACAGGAATTTTGCCTTTTTAAGTTTCCTCAAGAAATACTGTCGTTTCTGAGTTTTCTTTACCTTTTTGGAGATGTGTGATGTCCATAACAGGTTCTCTGTGATGCTGATTCCCAGGATCCTAAAACTGTTCACTTGCTCCACCTCAGCCCAGCAAGCATAAAATGTGTTTAGCTCATCTGGCGACATGAAATATGGTCTAATTGACCAAAATGGGGGCGGGAGAGGGCTTTGAAGCTGACAGAAATGTTTGTGTAAACATGGTCCAGGGTATTGCTCCCCATGCTGGGGGTTCTGACATGCTGGTCAAATTCAGGTAACAGTTCCTGTAGTGCATTTTTTAAATTTGCGTCTGGGGGAATGTAAACGGCAGTAAAAAAAACACTGGTGAACTCTCTGGCCAGATAGAAGGGTTGACATCCTAACATTAAAAACTAGACATCTGGGGAACAATGTCCATCAACTTTGTTGATCAAATAAAAAAAATTTACCTACAAAACTTTTCTGCAGCTACAGAGAGTAGCAGTGAGTCAGTTGAGCTTCAGTTGCATGATAAAGATGACATACATGAATGGAAATATTTGATTGGTCATGGAAAATGCAATAAGGTATTAAGTGTTCAAGTGGATTTGCTAACACTTAAACCCGGGCCTTTAATTTAAACATTCTGTGGGAGCTTTTTTTTTCTCAGCAAAAGTGAATTTGTGATGTTAGTTTATAGAAAAGTAGCACTGAGCAACATAAGTGCAGCAACACTGAAAATTGGTCAACTAACCAAGACCAAAACACTATTAAAAAAATTCCAGAGGCAACCGTGGTGATTTTTCATAATTTGTTTTCCTTTGATTCTCAAATATTGTAAACGGCCAAACCTCTAGCTCTCTTCTTAACTACCTCCTTGCCCACCAACTTTTCCTCTCTTGTCTTACTTCTTAATACATCCCCCTCACCAGGCCTTCTCTCTGTATGAGGATGAGATCAGCGACTCCAAAGCCCAGTTGGCAGCCATCACACTGATCATTGGTACCTTTGAGCGAATGCGATGTTTCAGCGAGGAAAACCACGAGCCACTGAGGACTCAGTGTGCGCTGGCTGCCTCCAAGCTGCTGAAAAAGCCTGACCAGTGCCGAGCCGTCAGTGTCTGTGCCCATCTCTTTTGGTCAGGTCGCAGCACCGACAAAAATGGTGAAGAGGTGTGTTGGAGTTGTTTTGTCTGGAAAAAATCTTTGCTTTAGAGAAGGCAACTATATGTGCTGTGCAGTGAGTACATACCACCAGTATACTCGTGTAGTGTCTTAAGCACACTGAAGCCCGCTCTGGCACTTAATTTGGTCATTAGACGCATATAGCCGTCTGTGTGAACACGCCAAATTGAAGTACATTTGTTTATTTTTTAAAGTATTTTTGGGGCATTTTTGGTCAACGTCTTAAACCCCTAGGCTACCGGGACTGTGGCACAGGGTAAGGGACAAAATTAAGACTACTGAGAAGTCGGTGGAGTCTATATCCTTGATATGACCAATGATAAGCCGGCGCTGGTAACAGAGAGGCTGGCAGTGGGAAATGAGAAGCTGACCTATTCATGCGACCAAGGTGGTAACACGTGTGCGTCTAATCTAGCAACCCACTGAATCAGCTACTGGCATAGCTGGTCATTAGCTTCCGAGGCTGGTTGCTAGCATGCCGAGGCTAGCTAGATTAGTTACTTATTTGGCTGGTCACTTTCTTATTTTGTATTTTATTGCCGGATTGGAGCCAAATGCGGCGTGTCACCGCCACCAACTGTAGACAAATACGATTCATCTAGATTCTTTCAAGTTGTCTTATTGTTTTATTTCTCCTCCATTTCCGGCAGCGTAGTCACCGACTTTCCTTTGCTGACAATTTATGTACGGTTGCTTCTCAGTAGTCTAAATTTTGTCCCTTACCCTGTGCCATACCAGGACAAAATGCAGACAATTGGTATAGAAGGAAACAGTTTTTATATTTTAGGTTTTTCCGACAATTGTTTTTCCATAATATATATAATATTTGCCCAGTAGGTTTGCTAGATCATTGCAATGAAACTTTTTTTGGTGCCTTTTAATCTGTTTCCACAGTTGTCATTGCTAACTACTGATGTTGCATCTTTAGATCCGTGATGGTAAGCGAGTGATGGAGTGTCTAAAGAAAGCCCTGAAGATTGCCCACCAGTGCATGGACCCATCGCTGCAAGTCCAGCTTTTCATTGAAATCCTCAACAGATACGTCTGCTTCTATGAGAGGGAAAACGATGCGGTAGGACACCACAAATGTCAATTTTCTAAATGGTTAAGACGGCTGTTCCAAGCTGTGCTGTGAGCAACTGTCAGTTTGTTTGCATGCTCTTAAGTTACTGTCCTCACTCTGCAGTAATCTGATTTCTTAAACGTCATGTAAACGAGAAACCTGGTTTCTGTAATTGGTGTAGGGAAAAAACCTGGAGAGTGCTGATATCTTGGTCGTGTACACATGACAGGGTTTCTAATTGGCCTTTTACAGGTGATCATATGCAGGACAAAGACATCAGACAGGGAAAGTATTGCTGTGGCCAAGACCATTACACGTAGAGATATATATCCTTTCATTATCCTATTTCAAATGATTAAATTTAAGGTTAGATCAAAATTGACATTAAAAGTGCCCTGTGGAGTTTTCTCGTAAACAAAGTAATGTTTACATATGTTTACGTGTTACTCACCAAGATGCATTGTGTGTATTCTTGAACGTGTTGAATGCATTTCCTTCCTCATAAAACCTTTGCAAAGCCAGTTTTTAATATTTTAAATCATGCATTGTTTTCATCCATGTTTGCTAGCTTGCAGTCTTTCTCACTGCTTCTGTTGGCGCATTGCTACGTGTCTTTGCATGTTACAGCCACCAACAATCAGTCAGCAGAATAGCTTGGCATTGTCAGCAGGAATGTGCATAGCATCAACCTGTGCTCGTGTGAATGCAAGTGTGTCCTTGTGTAAGATGCAAACAAAATGGGGACCCACTTTTAAAAACATTGCTCTGTAGCACTTCACATGGCCAAAAACTCCACCGGATACTTTTACACAGCCTCTTTAAGTCTAAATTTGGCGATTTTTACAGCTAACAGTTAAGACTGTTAACAAAGACTAATTTTAAAATTAGGTTTTGTCATTTTGATGGCTTTAAATGACTATGGGCTCATATGTACTCCAACATCATTCTTTTTAACCTTCAAAACACAGACAGCTGCTTCCATTTGATGTGAATGGAGTCCATAAAAACTATGGAAATATCAGCTACAAACAGGAACTCTTACACTGACCCTCATCCTCCACCCCTCCAGGTTACTGTACAGGTATTAAACCAGCTGATCCAAAAGATCAGGGAAGATCTTCCCAACCTGGAGGCGAGTGAGGAAACGGAGCAGATCAACAAACACTTCCACAACACACTGGAGCATCTTCGCCTGCAGAGAGAATCCCCTGAGTCTGAGGGCCCCGCCTATGAGGGCCTGGTTCTTTAAAACTATTGCAGATTGGAAGGATGTGAAGTCCATTCATAGATGTTTCACAATATTATGAATATACAACTGCACACACTCACAAGAACACACAAAACCCCATCCTGTAGGCCAGGAGTAAAAATAAATATCAAGAAGAGCTAAAAGAACTTGCTCCTTTGTTTTATTATTATTCATTTTTCTGCATCATTTCCTCCTCACTGTCCCTCACTAGCAGAATTGTTTTCTGCCACAGGTTGAAGATGTATTTTAAGAAGCATGTGTCAGCTACACTGCACTTAGCTTCAAGTGTGCACTGGTGGTAAGTCTTAGGCACCATTCATGTATGAATTCCTACTTGACCAATTTGTCTTTTACCTGAATCATTTTGTTGTCGATTAGTAATCTAGTAAGTAGACTTACTAGCTGTTGTAGGTGTATCCACTGACTCAACCCCTCACTTGTTCACATCTTTCCATATTAAGAAGTGAATGTATTAGCTGAGTGTATAAAGGCTACTGAATCTAGTAGTGGTGTTACAGCTGCATTGCATACAAGCTAGTTTCCACTCCTGAATAATAACTCTACTGTTCTTAGGATGGCTTTGTGACAAGTTTTGAACAGGTCAGGACCACCCAAACTGAAGACCAGACACCCAAACTTTGGCCCCACAGGAATGACGCAAACAATGATGTTCCCAAAAACTGATGAGTGTTTTAGAACAGAGCAACCTTTTAGCTAGTCAGACTTTGATTGTGGGAGCTTAAGTCAATTCAGTTAATAATTGTGCAGCATTTTGCATGATGATGAAGTCTTCTGCCATCCCAGCTGGGCTGCAAAGAAATTACAAATAACCTCACAAATCTAGTAATTTGTAGGTGGAAAAATTGTCATATTTTTCAAAAGATCCTATCCTCTCATAGTTAAGCATAACTTCTTTTTAATAACATTTGTATCTCCATCTCTCTATATACTCCATTTTTCATGTATTGGTATATTTCTCACCAATGAATTGACACATTCAGAACTGCAGCATGTGTTTGCATGCTTTAGTGTGCTTTTGCCATAAGTCCTGGTTTTCAAGTTTACTCTATAAGGATTCCACCAACTACAATGTCTGACTTTGTTGTAATTTTGTTGATCAATGAAATTCTGTTTCTTTGAATCCATCTGTATTGGAGGGAGTGCAGCGGTTCCTCAGTGTGGTAACCTGTCAACTAGCATACAATCCTATGTATGTAATGATGTTCGAGTTTGTGTATAAGATTTTGGAATTGTTTGCTTCTGCATCTGACAGTGTCTGCTGATCTTTTTCTTTTCTATAATAGTTGATTTGTTGGAGGCGGTATTAACCAATTTCTCTCCCCTTTTGAATCTGTGTGTAAATCAGATAAAGAAAAAAGCAGATTAAATAGCAATTATCATTGTCATTTGCTGAAATAAAATAGAAATTAACAACACTTATTTGCATTTTGTTAATTTTACACACAGCATAATAAAATCTTATCATTATTAATATATTGAGTGACTGTCATATATTATGGTCTTGTGTTAATATCTCATGTCACTATTCATGTGTTTATTCAATTACAGCGACATGAAACTTTCCACACTAAACATAAGATTCCAAAAATTACAGACCAGTCTATGAATATTTTTGTTGACCAACTTGCACCAAACTTGTTCCATAGCATCAATGTAACAATAAATCTGCTTCACTAGTCGATAAATAGGAGCCAATGAGTTTGAAACTAGGTACCTATCACATAAATGGTTGTGCAACATTTCATCCATTTTCAGAAGCATGTCTACCAAAGCATATTTCAATTCTGATGCTTAATAATACAAAACATGGATGCGGTCAGCTGATTACACATTTATATACACTTGTGTATTATATCATACTGAGGGAGGAAAATGTACAAGAATACAAATGTGATGAAATACATTACATGAGGAAAAGATATGTCTTATCCAATTTCACCTAAAGCCAAAAAAGAGATTAACAATTTGAATGACATTTACCCATCTAATGAATTCTTACAAAATCTTAAGATTTCAGTGGCATAATAACATCTGTAGGTTCCATGAGAGACAATAAAACATGTTTCTTCCACTGTTAATTATAGTTCAGAGCTGCCTTCAATCTAAGGATATAATGTTCAGCAACTGAATGTCTATTTAAATTTTCTTCAGTGTGTCAAAGACAAAAAAATGTTTGTCTTTACTTGACCACTTTTGTGTTATATTTTTATATATTCATGTTGTAAATAAAATAAAATAAATTAGACTAGACTAAAGGAGGCCAAAGCCATGTCTTCTCAGGGTAATCAGGAGGACGACGCCATCACTGAATAGGGCTTAAACAATTTAATATGCATTTGTTTGTATGCTTGGGAAGGCTGAGAATGAGTTGCTGTCCTGCAGTGCACACTGCCAAGATCTGCTCCAGCCTTGGACATGGAGTGTGCTCTAAAACTAATCTCAATAAATAATTTTGCACCTCATTCACAAGTGTTAAAGTAGGCTACCGCCTAGTTTATTCTCTGCAAAAAACCTAAAAGGCAAAAATAAAATGTATATGTTAAGTTTGTTTTCCCATTCACTGATTTGTTATTTACCGTAGAAAGAAAATCTTGAATCAATCACAGCATGATGAGTATATTTATTATCTACAAATATCTACAAAATAGATCACCTTTTTATGAAAAAAATATAATCAGGAATTATACAAAAGTTATGATTGTAATGCAGTGAATAAAATAAAGGAAATGTAACGATACGGTTAAGGAATAGATACCAATTCAATCAATGGATCACATAATAAATCATGAAAATGGTGGAAGATGATAATAACCTACACTCACTTTTCAACAAACAGTGAAAAAGTCTACTTTAGCACATTAATCCTTTCAACGTTTTTGCAGTAAAGTTGTCTGTTTCTCTTCTGTTCAGTTATGCATATTGCCACGTTTTAATGTTACTAAAGTGCATTTTGGGGTTAAAATGTATTTCACATTGTGGACATGCAGAATAGTCTGTGTTTTGGACTGCGTTCATCACAGGTCAGACGACTTCTGCATTCCCTACTCATGTGGCCAGCCTTTAAGCATCCATAACAGATTCCTTTTCCTCTCAGGAATTCAATTTTATTTGTATGCAGTCTTGAATTATGGATGCGACTCTTCACAGTAAAGGCAGGATTCTGAGCACAACTCCTTAGAAGTTATGGGCTGCTTTGGCATCTTGTGGACTGTAGGCTTAGGAGTTACAGCATGGTTTGTAGCTGCAATGGTTGTTGCAAAACTGCTTCCTTTGATGTTGCTCCTGGGTTGTAAAATCCAGAATAGAATTTAAAATCCTTCTCCTCACCTTCAAAGCCCTAAATGGTCAGGCACCATCATATCTTAAAGAGCTCATAGTACTCTATTACCCCACTAGAGCATTGCGCTCCCAGAATGCAGGGTTCCTTGTGGTTCCTAGAGTCTCTAAAAGTAGAATGGGAGCCAGAGCCTTCAGCTATCAAGCTCCTCTCCTGTGGAACCAGATCCCAGTTTGTGTACGGGAGGCGGACAGCCTCCTCACATTTAAGAGTAGGCTTAAGACTTTCCTCTTTGATAAAAGCTTATAGTAGGGCTGACTCAGGTGAGCCCTGAGCCACCCCTTAGTTATGCTGCTATAGGCCTAGACTGCCGGGAGACTTCCTATGATGCACTGAGCTCCTCTCTCCTCTCTCCTCCTCTCCATCTGTACGCCCTCATATCCCATCAATGCTTGTTACTAATTCAACTTCTTCCCGTAGTTGTGTGCTTTCTCTCCCCTTTTTCTCTCCTTCTGTTGCTTTCTGCAGGTGTTTCTGCCTCCGGAGCTGTAGAGTCTGGATCTATGGTTGTGGCCACCTGCTGCCCCCGTGCTCCTCCTCTGCACCCGCTGCTGCAGCTGCTGTTGCTATTATTATTAGTATTGCTGCTGTAATATTGCTCTTAGTATTGTTTCTGTTGGTGTTGACAGCCATGCCATTGCAGCGGCCATTGCGTTACATCTCTGTGTGAAACTGTATTGTGCTGCTGTATGTTCTCTTTCTTCCTGCTCTCTCTCTCCCCCTTCAACCCAACCGGTCGAGGCAGATGACCGCCCACCTAGAGCCTGGTTCTGCTAGAGG